>OZ026618.1:36334237-36339237 GCA_964020975.1 Hermodice carunculata
ACTTTGATCAACTCTCTCAGTGCCAATCACATCTAAAGTCGATGTGCTAATATGAAATTAATCTGAGTTATCATAAAGATCTCAGCTTTGTATTCTTCGTAAAAATACCTTCCATTCAAGTAGGGGCAGCATGCCTCTGGTACCAGAGAAATATCCAAAGGTCACAAACTCTTCTCGGCGCGCATATGGCGCATTGCGCCCAATGCGCGCCGAAAAAATTTGTTGGCTCAGTCCAAAAAATGGGCTCAACAAGTGAAATGCTAATTATACACGACTACAAGCGGAAACTTTAGACGGAAATTTCGATAATGTAAGTAACTGTTAGAAAAGAGATAAATTAATGCTGGTAATTCAAAGTAGGAATAACCTCTAAGTGTTAAAAGTTAGTAGAAACGGTGAAGAAATACAAAAGGTCCAAGATGCGAAATATCGGGTATACAGTTAGATGAAAATATAAACCGGTTTTTTTATTGGGGAAAAACTAGATGGTAAAGTCAATTAGTTTTTATGAGAAGAATGAGAAATATTTTCATAAAAACAAACATAAACGTTGATCTTAATGACCACAGGTTTACTATGCAGCGATTCTAGCGATACTGCTGCTCGGGTAATCACTGGGAACTATGTCTACGAAGATATCGATGGTGCTGATCGAGGCAGCAAATTGAAGAAGGAAACTACTGCAGAACATTACCAAAGGGGCAAAGGGGGGGGGGGGGGCGCACGACCACCAGGCAGATCAACCGAGACGATAGTTTGTATACAATTCGCCAAACTACAATATTATTAAAATGTCATCGTGGCATTTCCAAGCAGATATTTTTAAAAGGGAATTTTTGCCTGCCGCTGCTAGCGGGTGGACCAGTCTCGAAGAATTTTTAAAGAACCCCCGAAAGTGTATTTGATTTTAAAGTACATTACAAGAGACGATATTTTTAAGTTTTTATGTTATATATATATACATATATATATATATATATATATATATATATATATATATATATATATATATATATATATATATATATATATATATATATATATATATATATATATATATATATATATATATATGTATATACATATATATATATTCTTACAAAAAAGCGCGGTGTCTGCAATTTAATTTACTTAAACTTTCACATCATATTTTGTCGACAAAGGCAATCCTTACGTGATATATATGTTTAAGTTTGACGGTAATGATACAGACATATAATTTTTAACGACATCTAATGTTTTGGCTTTACTCTAAAATCTAGTGGTGTATTCTTGATGGCTGAGCGGAAAATACCTGAACAGACCAGGGAAATTTGTTTTATTTAACTCTTTCACTACCATATGTGGACTCAGTCAACAGATGGCCCAGGTGAATAGTGCTGTTATCCCGGACCATTCTATTTTCTGGAAATATAGGCATGCTGGTAGTTGAATCAAAGGTATTTTCTCAAGGAATATGAGTCTAGTATCCTAATCATAGTTCAAAATAGTTCGTGTTAAATAGTACGACGTCAGTTGCAGATGGCACTGAGAGAGCTATAAAGACACTTGTAGCTCCTGATGCTGCATTTGACCTAACTGGTGTCAATGTAAAGCTGATACTTATGTTGCCCTAAGTGTCAGAAATTTGCACCGTAGGTAGAGTTAGAAAATCCATCCGGGGAAAACAAATTAACTGCCCACAATGCGAGAATGTAGTTAATGTTTAAAATCATTAAATGCTTCGCCCAGATGTTGCACGGTCATCAGCAACTGCTCAAATACAGGTTCTGTAGTAGAACTAGCAAGATACCCTGTGATTATAGGCCTAGACATCAAATTGAATTCTTTGAAGTATTGGGTGAGAATTGTAGATTTGCCTGGTGAGCATATTTAATAGTGTCTTCGTATGACATCACGGATTTGAAATCTCGACACAGAACCAGAATTATAGGTGTCTACAGTTGTAAAGCTATTTAATGCTGGAAACTGTTTTCGAAATTGTGTCTGCTGTAGCCACTGTCTAAAAATCGAAATTGCTAGATGTAGGAATGATCTCGTAGAAACAAAAATGTTATAATTGCGACGAAAACGTCACTATAGACGAAAGGAAATTACAAATCGCGAGCCAAAGTCGCTTTTTTTTGGTCTTGAAATGTGCAGCATTTTTTTTCGCATGGTCCAACATTGCGACTACTGGAGACGCCTACTGGACGTAGGTGGGCGGAGAAGGGGCATGATTGGTTAAAATACCACACTTTCTCGCCAAGGGCACAACGCAGTAAGGACCAGTGAGGGCCATGATTGGTTAAAAAATACAAATCAAATTATATACATTGCATGCTAAAAAGGTAAGTTCGGTTTTGGGGTATTACCCATATCGTATAATGTTCAATAAACAAAATTATCAGTCAGAGTAAAGCTTCCAGGCCTTTATGTTAAACTTGTGTTTAATCCTGAGACCGATGTGGCACATATAACTACTAGTAATGTAAGGCTACATTCCAGAAAGGATTATGACGCACAAAATGTAGCCCAACAGGTGTCAAACAAGAGGGCTGTGTGAACAGCCCATGCACAGCTGAGCAAGAAATGCATCACACTTGTGGTTCCAGTTCAAGGAGTTCTCAACTTATGTTGAAGAGTAATATTGATGTCAGTTGCACTGTGACCTCAGAATTGAGGACAAGGTTGACTTTCATAGAGGACCATTAACATCTGCTACATCAAGGTTCTAACTCAAAACAGTTCTCACGTTGTCCAGTGAACAGCAAATTTATTGTCAGTTGTCCTGTGACCTTGGGAATGAGATCACAGTAACCCACGTACTGTGTAACTCCTACTGTCATGCCCTCGAGTGTTTGTATGCAATTTTTGACCGAGTGGTTTTGGAAAAGAGGATATATTTTTAAGACTTTTCCAAAGAATAAAAACAGGGGGCTGTATGAACAGTCCATGCTCAGCTGACCAAGATTCATCACCCTTGTAGCTCTCTGAACTTGGGGAAAGGATCAGGGTCACCCATGTGCTGAGTAAGTCTAACCTTTATGGAAGAACCCTAACATATGGGCCAAATCCAAAAGTCGTCAACCAAAAGGTTAAAATTAGGAATTCATTTAAATTCAGTTACTTTATTCCCATTAAGCTATGTGTATCCTCGAGTTGCAAGAACCATAAACACTTCATTAACTGGGCTGAGTCCTTACTGAAAAAAAGTAGTTCAAAGTTGAAAAAAGGCACAAATAGTGCATGACGAACGGAATTCTTCTGAATGAAAACTATAAAAAATGACAGAAAATCTATTTTAAAAATAACATTTTTCTTTCTTATCGGAAATCTGAAGAATAATATAATCAGCTTTGGATACCAATTATGTCATGTTTTTAAAAACATATGTTAGAAAAGAATTATAAAACTTCCATCCGTCGCATTTTTGCCATAATTTAAAAAAAACTTTTAGATACTTATTTGTGGTAAATTAATGCACTTTGGATTTTTTCACCTCTCCGTTACATTAATAATTCTATGCAGTGTGTGTGAAAGTAGCTGTTCCGGAATTTTTTTATGATTGATATAAATGCACATTGTGACAGACGGAATTTTTCATGCGACGGACGGAAAATTTTGATTTTCCCTAGAAGGTCCTTTGAAAAACGTAAATGAAAGATAATAGCATGTAAATGAGTAGTCAAAACCACACAATAGGAACATAAAGTTCTGTACACTGTTTGAAGCAGGTGCAAATAATTTCAACTGGTATCTCATGTCATGTTCAAATGGTTGGTTATCAAGATAAGTAATGCTGGAAACAGTGTAACAACTGACAAGACTGAATAAATATAGTGCAATGTAAAGTATTTAGTGGGATCTCGATGTATGTCCTGCTAGAGGATTGTGTATACTCTAGATGGACAGAATGTGAAATTCGGTAAACAATTGTATAAGAAGAAGAAAATAAAGAAACAACAAAACAAAACGTTATTGGGGTCTCGATGTAAGTCCTGCTCGGGGGATTATGAATACCCTATATGGACAGAATTTGGATTTATGTAAGTTATTGTTTGAAAAGAAGGAAATTAAAAATAAAGCAAAATATGAAAAAAAAAAAAAAAATCCCCCCCCCCAAAAAAGGCACTCCCGCCCCCCATGCCTTCACAAACACTGAAAGCTTATTGAAGGGCTCACCCCAATGTGTCACTTGTCAAGGGGTCAGGGACCAAACCAAGGTCACCATAAAGTTGATGCTAGAATGCTGACACTTTGTAGTGGATTCACCTGTCATACTTAGTGTTATTCATGGTTTGGTCCCTGACCCCCAAATGTCACATGGGGTGAGCACCCCGTATTTGATTGAGTCCCCAGATGTGCCAAGCTGCAAAATTTTCCGTCCGTCGCCTTCCATCCGTTACACAATTTCATTGCTGCCGACTAAACCAGGGATCTTACCATAAGTTATGAATTATGCAAAAAAAAACAAAAAACAAAAAACAAAACAAAAAAAAAAAAACAAAAACAAAAAAAAAACATGAACTATGATACCTAGTTTTGAATATCAAGGTACGTGACATTTTTGATCTACAAATATGATTTTTTTTTTTGTAACTATTGGTCACATTTTTAGATTTTCCATCCGTCGCTTTTTTATTTGTGCCATTTTATAAACAAAATTGTGTCCTATTAGACAGGTTTTTTATTTTTTCGAGACAGGGTCATATCTCAACTTTAAAAATAACAAAGGTATGGAAGTGCTCTTGCTAAATCTGCTCAGAGTTCCTTGACATTGTAAACTAAGACAAGGACACCACTATCTATCAATTCCGTCCGTCCTATCACTGTTTTTCAAGCTTATACACAATCGATCTCTAAACATATGCAATTCTGATTTTTATGATAAAATAATCATTGTCGGAAGTTCAGAAAAGTCATTTATATGTTGTTCAGTGGCGCTTGTAAAATAAAAGATACTTGTAAAGTAGCGAATTCCGTCCGCCGCAGAAACTACTCTTTCGGATTTGGCCCAC
>OZ026618.1:36341737-36351737 GCA_964020975.1 Hermodice carunculata
GCCTACATCATGATCCTCTGTGGCCTTATTCAACCGTCAGTAATGTGCATATACATTGTCTACATGGAGCTGAAAACACAAAATGCCAACAGGGAATACTCCAGTTTTGATTGAAACTGTTTGAGGTTCGACCGGATGACACTCATTATTGTTGAAAAAGTGAATTTATTTGATATCATTTTATTCCGGTCCATTTTACGAATTGATTTATTCAAACTGATAAATATACAAGTAAAATAAGAATGAGCTTAAGATGGCAGCATAGAAGTCCTAGGACTGATTTCCATGGCGGCCACTTCATAAGAAAATATATACATATTAATGTGACATACAGATATATGGCCTCCAATAATTAATATAACATGTAACGAGATGTGATTAAAAACATATATATACAACTTATCAGTTGGGACGTGTTGACACCTAGATACAGTTCACCATGATCAAAATAGATACTACGTGGGTGTCCTGCAAAGATACTAATGGTTTATTTTTGGCCATATTTGCACACACTCAACGAGTGGAGCAGTCTTTCCTTTAGCAACAGGTCAAGTTCATCAAACACAAAATCATGTTGATCAGTTATTAAGAATTCATCAGACAGGTTTTTCCTGAGTATGATTTTACAAGTGTTGAAATTCTCTATGCCTTTGATGTCACCAGAAAGATTGTTCCACTTCCTTATATCAGCATATAAAAATGTAGATCTACCATTTAGATTTGACGTCATATCTGACATTATGTATTTAGGCAATATCTTCCTGGTATCATGTACTGGATTATTTGTAAACTTAGCAAACGAATCGGACAGATACGCTGGTGCTCTGGTGTAGGTAGTTTTGTAAACTTGGTGTAGATTTTAACTGGCTTACTCGCTTTTCTATAGGGAGACAGTTACTTTAATTATTTCCTGGTTGCCTATGTGGGTTCTGGAACTTAAGCCCAAGATATATATTGCCATTTTATTTTGGTGCATTTGTAGTTTCTTTTTCTTGAACATAGTTTGCACGCCCATGGTCAATGTGCACTGGATTAAAGCGTTACAGAACAGTTTTCTGCAGGTTTTTTTTTTTTAATTTAATTTTTATATTTTATTTCTTTTTGGGGGGTTGTTTTTTTTGTTTTGTTTTTGTTTTTGTTTTGTTTGTTTTGTTTTTGTCTTTGTTTCCTTTTTTGTATCTTTTTTATCCAGACCGTGATTATTTCTTTTGATATATTTTAATCAATTACTAGTATTGTACTTCCGTACAATTTCCTTGCCTGTGGTTTCACTTGAAAGCGTTGGATAAAATACAGTGCCTATTTCACCTGCCGCTGCTGCTGTAATGCTTTATTTCCCACCTAATATAGAAATGTTTGCCTTTTCTATTTCAAACACGTTCGCCGACTTCTACTTGTGGAATCTGGCGCAGATGGAGTCTGACTTGCTCATGTTTAGGTCTGTACTGGCTCCTTCCATGTGTCGGCTTTAGGCCGAGGTTCCACAATCGTACAACTACAAACTTTCCATGATCTAGGTATGGGGCTATGGCACCCCGCTAGATCTTGGGACATATGGGTCTTAGAGATTGTACCTCCCAGTGAATGTAGACTGGAGTACTTACAGGAGTTGACAAACTAAACATATTGGGAACATGACCTTACTTAGAAAGTTCCCAATTAGAACTCAACCGGACTTGACTATCCACAGAAGGGGCTACATACTCTCTCCAGATCATTTGAATGTTTTGAACCTATGGTTTCTCCTTCAGATTGCACATAATGTAAATACTATACATATACTGTATATATGATTTGTATGTAATATATATATATATATATATATATATATATATATATATATATATATATATATATATATATATATATATATATATATATATATATATATATATTGTGCTCCACGCTGCTCCACTTATACTTCTCAAGGTTGGAAAGTAGGATGGAAATGACACTTTCGTGTATCCAATGCCCAACATTGCGTAGACATAAGGGACCGGCACTTGATGTATGGTCCCCTACTACATTCGGTTAGCCTCATATAAGGTTGGGACGTACTCAATTGGTGATTGGATACTCTTCTGACAAGCACTTGCGGTGCTGGAATGATCCCTGCCTCCAGCCTGTTGGTATGTCTACCAAATGTGGTGGATAGGTAATGTATTGGGACATAAATCTGGAGAATTTGTACCCAATTCTCATATTTATTAGCAATACTTACTTATCCACCACGGTAATTTCCACCCAGCCATCCCGATTTGATTTATTTACACAGACTAGTTACCATTCCGACTTTAAACTTCCAAAGAAAATTAATGAACTAAAGTCAGAACGAGGCTGTGTCCCACTTTCGCTAGCTGAGTCGACAGCATGGGCAGTAAGAGCGCTGCGGGACGGGACAAGGCAGTGATTGTGTCAGAAGGAAAAAATTCTGGAATAAATTATTGCGAGAGACATGATCCCAGATGGGACCTGACAAATGAAGTGGTTAGGTTAGTATTGCAACAATGACTTTCCTTGCCTTAGACAATATTGAAGCAAAGGTGAAAAAGGCATACAGTCACTTGCTCGGCAATGTGGAAAATTTGTTTGTGTGGGCTCTGGCTGGGGCCTAGATGAAGTACTTGAGTTGGTTGTAAAAGGAGAACTTTACATACTAGCAGGGGCTCGTCATATTTCTCATCCAAAAGTGGATTGTGCACAATTTTCTCCGTTTATATCCAATGTTTTCCTCCGTGGGATTGAAAACTTCCGGTTAGCCTGGTAACAACTGCACATGGCAGAAGTTTCAGAATACCAATCACTGTGTGACGTAGGTATCTAGGGGTGGCCTTTTGCAGGTAGATCATGATGTCGAGGCCGCCAATAGGCATGTTGTCAATTGCCGCTCATATTTGGTGTTGTCACACGAGGTTGTAACAATCACTCTTCGTACCCACTAGGCCTCTGCCATAGGCTACAACACTATTTCAATGGGAAAATAGAGATCTTGCAAACAGTACTTAAATTGGTGGAACAGTGTCTAACAAAAAGAAACGCTATGAGACAGACCGATTCATTCAGGTACTCAAGGCGTCTACCCTCTAGACTAGTCTATTAAATGGTGTGTGTGTGTGTGTGTGTCTGTGTCTGTGTGTGTGTGTGTGCACTTGGGCCAATGAAGCCAAAAGTGGGCATTAAAATAGCTATATTTGCGTGACATGCTGGATGGTAGAGAAATCTATATTTCATGAAATATAAAAGTGACATTGAGATGTCCTTGAACTGACCTTGATTGCGACTTCAGTGATCTGGATAGGTCTTTTCGGCCTTTTGGGAGGGCTTCTTTGGTACATTGATAAGAAGAAATCGCAAAAAGCGAAGAGGACAAAGTGTGTAACATTTTGCGTAGAACACTTAACATTTTGTTTTGTTTTGAAATTTGCCCCAAAATGAAAAAAAATGGTCAAGGGGTATTTTGAAATAGTTTATTCCATTTTAAATAACATCTGTATATGAAATAGGCAAAACACAAAGATTTCGCTCATCTTGTACACAATTGTTTAAAAATCATCCACAAATCTCAGGTTTTAAATAAATAAAGTCAATTTGAAATTTTTGCCCACGAACCCATTGTTGGCAGCCATCTTGGAATGACGAATCAACAAAGAATCTCTGGTTTCGGTAAGATTAACCAATTCACGTGACTGTTTTTTTTTTAATCATGTAATCTTCTGGGTCCAGCCAACGGTGGACATAATTTCATGAGACAATTTGAAACCTATCTAATATCTGAAAAAAAAACATTACTCCCCAAAATTTTGTATATCAATTATTTTGGCTATGCCAAATATTTCTGGTTTTTTCTTGATAATCTTCAGACTTCATGGTTTTCAAATAAAACGGCCATTTTGAGTATATGCATCAATACCTCTGTGGAAAGTAACTTTAAGTCTGTTTATAGCATCATTTTAGTGTTTAAAGTCAAATGGAGGTCAAATTTTATATTTATATCTGTGGCATATCTCACTATCTGCAAAGTTTCGCGCAGATTGCCATCTACCTTCGTACGATAATGCCAACTGTATTCTGAAGCTATCAAAAATATTTCATTTAGACCCATAGTGAAATATACATGAGCCCCACATTACGGTCACTGCACAAAGGTAGAATCTCCAGAATGCGGTCATTTCCAGCTGCAAACATATGCATTTATGTGTGCAATATATATATTTTTTGTTTTGGGGCTGCACATTTGTGGTGGAAATGCTTACAGTTTCTACAGAGACCGTCTAAATTATATATATGTATATATATATATATATATATATATATACGCCACACATTTTCATGTGACGTTTATAAAATATAAAAACATGCCTCGAAAAAAAATAATGTAATATATTCAAGTTTATAGCGTACAAAAATATACTGCAATTCATGGTCACGTGATTCAAGTCTGCTGCATGTCATATATATTAAAACTGACTGTTTGCAAAGAAGCCGAAATTCGATTTATGACGACGCGAAATTGGTTAGCTGTCTCGCCAAGCGGTGTAGCAAAATGTAAGTGGTACACAGCCATAACTGGAAAAGCCAGCAGCTTCGTGCTTTGTGACACTGCGACGTTGTTTGTAACGCTATTTGTACACTTCTGTGAAATATGCTGCTGTGATATATTCTTCCAATTTAGTCTAGATCTTCTCTGGGGGGATCATTCTCTGGCAATTCCTTGTCCTCCAAGGGGGGCAACGTCCTGCACCTCTTGTGCTTCTTGAACCAATGTGCAGAGAGGACAACAGCAAGTTAACAACAGGTCATTAACGAATGTTCCTTCAATACCTTTTTCGTCTCTAAGCTTTCCACGCATGCTTGCTGCGAAAAATATATTTGCAATGGGAATGAGGTATACACAGCCGCACTTGCAGCAATCCTCCCCGATAGCCTCTGCGGTTTTACCAAAGGTGTAACAGGGAACAAAGTAGCTTATTATGCAGATACCACAGTTGTCGAAACAGCCGCACAGACCGTGTTGCCATTGTCCCACGAGCGCCATATTCGTCTGCTCTGAAAACACAAGATGAAAGCGATACAGGCTGTCTGCATATGATACGGGTCATATCAAACAATTTCGTCAACAACTTTGACCAACAGGCTCTGAGCACCTTTTCATAATGTTAAAGAATACACATTGATCTGATGGGCTCCTTCAGTGTCTAAATAAAATTGATATTTCATGGTGGCGCTGGAAGTGGAATAGCATGACTCCCTGCACATTAATAAAAGAACCCCCCCCCAAAAAAAACAACTATGATATACACACTTTAAAATGGGTAAATACTTTACATTTTCTAAATAAGGGGGGGGGGGGGGGGCAACGCTTTACATTTCCTAAATATGTTTGTGTGCCAACGCAGACATACTGTTTTCCCAAAAATCCTTTCTTTCTTTCCTTGCCAGTAAATTTGTCCGCCCTTTTTCTCGAAGACAAATATATAGATAGAGACTCCAAACTTATGCTTCTATACTCGAAGTCGGGCCTTTTTTTTATAATGAGAGGTCGTGTTTTTCAAATATGTACAAATGCAGGCTTATCCAAGTTGTAAATTTCCAATATCTTATATACTATAGTAGCTGCAATTCTGAGTGTATAGGTCATAAAAGGCAAAAGCCATCTCAAATGTCAAGGTTATGTCAAAGTCAAAGATAACTTTTAGGTCAAAGTGTCATTTTTAAGGTCAAGGGTCACTTCAGGTAGAGGTCATCTCAAGGGCAAAGGTCATTTCAGGGTCAAAGGTCACTTTCAATGGTGGCTTTCTTTTAGCCATAACTTGGTCAATTTTTATCCAAATTTGATCATGTAGGGCTCCAGTTGTAGCTATTGTTACACTTCAGATTTTTGAAACTTACATATGACCTCTAAAAGTCTAAAGTCAATGTCATTTGGACCTGTGAAGGTTTCACCCAGCCTTAACTCAGCCAATTTCCATCCAGTTCTAATCACGTGACCTCTAGAGGTCAAATGTCAACGTCATTTGGACCTGTGAAAATTTCATCCAGCCATAACTCAGCCAATTTCAATCCAATTCTAATCATGTTGGATTCAAATTGTAGGTATTGCTACATTGCACATTTTTGTAAGAACATGTTACCTCTTAAGGGCAAACGTCAAGGTAATGTGTCCCTTTGAAAGTTTCATCTTACCATTACTTGGTAAATTTTCATCTGATCTGGTTCATGTTTGGTTTAAATTGTGGGTATTGTAACACTGTATATTTTTGCAATTTAATGTGACATCTAACGGTCAAAGGTCGCGTTCATTTGGACTTTGAAATTTTCATCCAGCCATAAGCTTAATGGAATGTTAAATATCAACCAACAAAAGCTGTAGAATTTATTATTCACAACTTTTGAAGGCACACGGACAGATTTGCCTTGAAGCAAATCTTCCTTTCTAGTTTCTTATGCTGTTTCTAGTACCAGATAGGTAGGGTCGAAATTCGCATCTGCTGATAATACTGTACGGGTCAAAACTCTACTTAGTTGAAAAACAGGGGTCTTTTCCGTAGCATGTACATAATGCCCACACCCAAGAAAAGACGTGGTCTAATCGAAAAAAGGTTCATGTGGCCAGTCAAATAGACCCATAGCATGTTTAACTTAGTAGGTATTGCGTCAGTCAATATTATTAGCAACAAAGTGTCACGTTTGTCACCAGACTGATAGGCTTACATTCCAGTGTAATTGACTATACATTATTTTCCATGATAAAATGGTATTAAAAATCGTATGAAAATAGGTATCCACGGTAACAAATGAAACTGCATTATTAAAAAAAATATATATCGAGTTTTGAATTCCTGAGGGGCAAGTCGAACTTTGAAATTAGCTATTTTCCATGAATTGCGACACACAGTGGTACACATAAGTTCAGTTAATATTGCCACTATAAGCAAGAATTTACGTTACATAATTTTGTCCGGGTGCTAATCCAAACATTTCGTTTATCCAGGAATTCTTCCTTTCCTAATTGTTTCTTTATTTGGCCGGAACGTGTTTCAGACAGTATTGATCTGAAACCCATCATGAGCAAGGTAAGTACTGAAAATTATCACACTTATTACAGAATGATGGGCCATCCCAATTTCAATATACAGGTTTGGTCTGAAGGTAAAAAAAAAATGAACATTAAATCAATGTCGTAGAATTTTAATATATGGTAATTTGGGCAATTCAATAAATTGAATCTTGAATATCTTGAAATCTATTGCAGATAGATATCATCCCAACCTCAATTTGTTGATTTGTGGGAGTGGCGAATCCAATGAACAATAAGTCAAAGTTATAGTATTGTAATTTATGCAAATTAGGGGCACTTGAAAAATTAAACTTTACATATACTTTACATATCTTCAAATCCATTATGATAGATGTGCCATTCCAATTATAATCAATGGGTTTTGGCCACATAAATTAAATCTTATCTTGGATATACTCAAATCTGTTATAGAAAGATGTCATTCAAATCTCAATTCGTTGGTGTGTGGAAGTGCCGAATCCAATGAATTGTAAACCGAACTTATAGCATTTTAATTATTGTTTTTTAGGGTACTTGTAAAGCCCCACCTCGAATATCTCCAAATTCATTATGATAGATTTTGCAATTTATATGTTATATTTTGCGAATGATGATGTAATGAAGGGTACTCAAACCAATGTTGTGGAGTATTAATTTATTCTAATTAGGGGCACTTGAAAATTTAAACATTAAATATATTCAAAACTACTACAGAGAGAGGTGTCATTTCAATTTAAATTTGTAGCTTTGCCAGGGATGAGTCTAATGAACAGGAGAGAAAAGTTGTACTGTTTTAATTTATTCTTATTATGGCCGTGAAAAATAAAATCGACATCTGTAACGTAACAAATAGATGTGTCTTTCCAGTTTAAATCAATGTGTTTGTGCTGTAAGTGCACACTAAACAAGAAGCTAACTTTAATTCATATGCACATTCTATAAGCACACATACATGTACATATATATATATATATATGTGTGTGTGTGTGTGTGTGTGTGTGTGTGTGTGTGTGTGTGTGTGTGTGTGTGTGTGTCATCCGTTTGAAAAACTGATTAAGTCATCTAGGAGAAGCTCATGTCTTGAGACCTGAGACTCAAACAGACATCCTGTTATTTTTTTCTAACATTTGCAACCGTACAAAATTTACAGTTTGGTTTTCCTAATGAAAATTCGATGCATATGTACTAAGAAAATGACAATTGGGGCTACATCATCCGATTCCTTTGGTGGCACATGCATGTAGCACATGTCAATGTCTATCTTTGGCCAGCCCTCCAGGACGTCTTCAAACGAAGGCTACTGTCAGAATGAGGCTTGTGCGGTTCGATGTGGCCGAAGACGCCTGCACGTGTGTAGCCAAATGAAAAAGACAAACTTTAAATTTTAAATATCTTCATAGCTAATACAGATAGCCGTTCCTACAATAGCTTATGTATTTATGCTATTGGTGCATCCAACTGGCAGTGAACCAAAATTGGAGCATTTAATTTATGCAAACTAGATTTATACATGCAATTAAATTTTGAATGTCTTCAAAGGTATCATAGCCTGAGATGGATATTTTCTTCCTGCTTCAATTCACAGGATTGTGATATTACTGTATCCAATGTACCATATTTATTTATGTAAAACAGCTTAATACCCAATTCCAATCGTTCGAATTGTGAAGGCACCCAAACAGATTCATTGCAAAGCAAATCTTTTCTAGCGTACTCGTTTATTTGCTATTATTTTTTTATGTTCATAAATACTTTTTGAGCATGTGCTTTGTCTATCAAATACAAGGTAAATTCAAGAAAATGCCATCATAAAAAGCGTGTCCGGGAATTTCAGGCTGCAAACATGCTTGGTGGTTTGTAGCTGATGACCCTTCACAAGCCTATTTCGCTATTGAATTCTCAACTTGCTTTTCTTCTTACGTCAAAATATAGATTAGTTAAGGTTTAGGTTCAGACGCAGGGAGTTATCGAACTGGTGAAGGAGGAACAAAATATATTGGATTGCATTTTTTTTCTTAGAACTCCACGAACGATGGGACACTGTTGGTCCGGTTTGTACTATTAAAGATGGAATATTCCCGATTATGTTAATGTTTCGTGTAGCTGAAGATCATATTGGCTCAAAATCTCATATACCGGCTCCATCCGGCTCACGTCAGCTTAAAATTCGGTCTCTGTTAGCCTTGCTGCATACCAAATATAATGAGACAAAATTATAAAACTGGCTTCCCGCTTTAGTTTTTCTACTGTTTTTGGTTTTGGCATGTGCCTGTAGTTGTCATATCTCCTTAATTTCCCTATTGTTGGAGATCGTATTATATCTGATTAATTATCTTGATTTATCTAAAAAAAGTAAAATATCCTGCAACGTCTGCACATCACTGGAGCCCAGAAACTAAGTTGTATACTCGCCATCCCCGACCTTCGCCTATCTCAAAAATATCAACACAGGGGCATAAAATATTTTTTGGCATTATTTTTAAAAGAACACTTTCAACAGATAATTTGTTTTAAAGGCGGACTCTTTGTGAAAGACAATAACAAGTGCTCAGTGAGTAACTGTCAAAATGTCTATCTGAGCATGGGATGCCCAAGCGCGTATGTCGAACAATATCGGATGTTCAGCCGGTAACCATTCAAACATTTTTCTTAGCCTGGAATACCCACATGTGTATGTCGCATAGTGGCTGTTTGTCTCAGCTAAATATTTAGACCGGGCAACCCAAATTAAAATTATGTGAATGTAGAACATATTATACTTCACTCAAACTTACTGGTTTCCATTGTCATCACAGCTGCAAATTAAGTTCAATTTAAGTAAAAATGGGATAATAACGAAAACTCATATTTTTATGCTTTTGATGCGATTTTGCTAGTTTAATGTGCAGATCATAGCTTGTCTGAGAGTGAAATTTGTTTTGACGGTTACATTCTGATATTGCG
>OZ026618.1:36354928-36457428 GCA_964020975.1 Hermodice carunculata
ATCTGTATATGAAATAGGCAAAACACAAAGATTTCGCTCATCTTGTACACAATTGTTTAAAAATCATCCACAAATCTCACGTTTTAAATAAATAACGTCAATTTGAAATTTTTGCCCACGAACCCATTGTTAGCAGCCATCTTGGAATGACGAATCAACAAAGAATCTCTGGTTTCGGTAAGATGAACCAATGCACGTGACTGTTTTGTTTTTTTTAAATCCTGTACTCCTCTAGGTGCGCCCAACGGTGGACATAATTTCATGAGACAATTTGAAACCTATCTAATATCTGAAAAAATAAACAAAACAAAAAAAAAAAACATTACTACCCAAAATTTTCTATATCAATTATTTTGGCTATGCCAAATATTTGGGTTTTTTTCTTGATAATCTTCAGACTTCATGGTTTTCAAAAAAACCCGGCCATTTTGAGTATATGCATCAATACCTCTTATCTGTGGAAAGTAACTTTAAGTCTGTTTATAGCATCATTTTAGTGTTTAAAGTCAAATGGAGGTCAAGTTTTATATTTATATCTGTGGCATATCTCACTATCTGCAAAGTTTCGCGCAGATTGCCATCTACCTGCGTACGATAATGCCAACTGTATTCTGAAGCTACCAAAGATATTTCATTTACACCCATAGTGAAATATACATGAACCCCACATTACGGTCACTGCACAAAGGTAGAATCTCCAGAATGCGGTCATTTCCAGCTGCAAACATATGCATTTATGAGTGCAATATATATTTTTTGTTTTGGGGCTGCACATTGGTGGTGTAAATGCTTACCGTTTCTACAGAGACCGTCTAAATTATATATATATATATATATATATATATATATATATATATATATATATATATATATATATATATATATATATACGCCACACATTTTCATGTGACGTTTATAAAGTATAAAAACATGCCTCGAAAAAAAAATAATGTATTATATTCAAGTTCATAGCGTACAAAAATATATTGCAATTGATGGTCACGTGATTCAAGTCTGCTGCATGTCATATATATTAAAACTGACTGTTGGCAAAGAAGCCGAAATTCGATTTATGACGACGCGAAATTGGTTAGCTGCCTCTCGCCGAGCGGTGTAGCAAAATGTAAGTGGTACACAACCATAACTGGAAAAGCCAGCAGTTTCGTGCTTTGTAACACTGCGACGTTGTACGTAACGCTATTTGTACACTTCTTTGAAAAATGCTGCTGTGATATATTCTTCCGATTTAGTCTAGATCTTCTCTGGAGGGATCATTCTCTGGCAATTCCTTGTCCTCCAAGGGGGGCAACGTCCTGCACCTCTTGTGCTTCTTGAACCAATGTGCAGAGAGGACAACAGCAAGTTAACAACAGGTCATTAACGAATGTTCCTTCAATACCTTTTTGGTCTCTAAGCTGTCCACGTATGCTTGTTGCGAAAAATATATTTGCAATGGGAATGAGGTATACACAGCCGCACTTGCAGCAATCCTCCCCGATAGCCTCTGCGGTTTTACCAAAGGTGTAACAGGGAACAAAGTAGCTTATTATGCAGATACCACAGTTGTCGAAACAGCCACACAGGCCGTGTTGCCATTGTCCCACGAGCGCCATATTCGTCTGCTCTGAAAACACAAGATGAAAGCGATACAGGCTCACTGCATATGATACGGGTCATATCAAACAATTTCGTCAACAACTTTGCCCAACAGGCTCTGAGCACCTTTTCATGTTGTTAAAGAATACACATTGATCTGATGGGCTCCTTCAGTGTCTAAATAAAATTGATATTTCATGGTGGCGCTGGAAGTGGAATGGCATGACTCCCTGCACATTAATAAAAGAACCCCCCCCAACCCCCCCCCCAACTATTATATACACACTATAAAAATGGGTAAATACTTTACATTTTCTAAATAGGGGGGAACGCTATACATGTCCTAAATATGTTTGTGTGACAACGCAAACATACTGTTTTCCCAAAAATTCTTTCTTTCTTTCCTTGCCAGAAAATTTGTCCGCCCTTTTTCTCGAAGACAAATATAGATAGAGACTCCAAACTTATACTTCTATACTCGAAGTCGTGCCTTTTTTTTTATAATGAGAGGTCGTGTTTTTCAAATATGTACAAATGCAGGCTTATTAAAATTGTAAATCCCCAATATCTTATATACTATAGTAGATGCAATTCTGAGTGTATAGGTCACAGCAAGGCAAAGGCCATCTCAAATGTCAAGGTTATGTCAAAGTCAAAGGTAATTTTTAGGTCAAAGCGTCATTTTTAAGGTCAAGGTTCACTTCAGGTAGAGGTCATTTCAAGGTCAAAGGTCACTTTCGATGGTGGCTTTCTTTTAGCCATAACTTGGTCAATTTTTATCCAAATTTGATCATGTAGGGCTCCAATTGTAGCTATTGTTACACTTCAGATTTTTGAAACTTACATATGACCTCTTAAAGTCTAAAGTTGATGTCATTTGCACCTGTGAAGGTTTCACCCAGCCTTAACTCAGCCAATTTCCATCCAATTCTAATCACGTGACCTCTAGAGGTCAAATGTCAACGTCCTTTGGACCTGTGAAAATTTCATCCAGCCATAACTCAGCCAATTTCAATCCAATTCTAATCATGTTGGATTCAAATTGTAGGTATTGCTACACTGCACATTTTTGTAAGAACATGTAGCCTCTTAAGGGCAAACGTCAAGGTAATGTGGCCCTTTTAAAAGTTTCATCTTACCATAACTTGGTAAATTTTCATCAGATCTGGTTCATGTTTGGCTTAAATTGTGGGTATTGTAACAATGTATATTTTTGCAATTTAATGTGACATATAACGGTCAAAGGTCACGTTCATTTGGACTTTGAAATTTTCATCCAGCCATAAGCTTAATGGGATGTTAAATATCAACCGACAAAAGCTGTAGAATTTATTATTCACAACTTTTGAAAGCACACGGACAGATTTGCCTTGAAGCAAATCTTCCTGTCTAGTTTCTTATGTTGTTTCTAGTACCAGATAGGTGGGGTCGAAATTCGCATCTGCTGATAATACTGTACGGGTCAAAACTCTATATAGTTGAAAAAGAGGGGTCTTTTCCGCAGCATGTACATAATGACCACATCCAAGCAAAGACATGATCTAATCGAAAAAAGGTTCATGTGGCCAGTCAGATAGACCCATAGCATGTTTAACTTAATAGATATTGCGTCAGTCAATATTATTAGCAACAAAGTGTCACGTTTGTCACCACCAGACTGATAGGTTTACATCCCAGTGTAATTGACTATACATTATTTTCCATGATAAAATGGTATTAAAAATCGTATGCAAATGGGTATCCACGGAAACAAATGAAACTGCATTATTAAAAAAATATATATCGAGTTTTGAATTCCTGAGGGGCAAGTCGAACTTTGAAATTAGCTATTTTCCATGAATTGCGACATACAGTGGTACACATAAGTTCAGTTAATATTGCCACCATAAGCAAGAATTTACGTTACATAATTTTGTCTGGGTGCTAATCCAAACATTTCGTTTATCCAGGAATTCTTCCTTTCCTAATTGTTTCTTGGCCGGAACGTGTTTCAGACAGTATTGATCTGAAACCCATCATGAGCAAGGTACGTAATGAAAATTATCACACTTATTACAAAATGATGGGCCATCCCAATTTCAATATACAGGTTTGGTCCGAAGGTAAACCCAATGAACATTAAATCAATGTCGTAGAATTTAAATATATGGTAATTAGGGCAATTCAATAAATTGAATCTTGAATATCTTGAAATCTATTGCAGATAGATGTCATCCCAACCTCAATTTGTTGATTTGTGGGAGTGGCGAATCCAATGAACAGTAAGTCAAAGTTATAGTATTGTAATTTATGCTAATTAGGGGCACTTGAAAAATTAAACTTTACATATCTTCAAATCCATTATGATAGATGTGCCATTCCAATTATAATCAATGGGTTTTGGCCACATAAATTAAATCTTATCTTGGATATACTCAAATCTGTTATAGAAAGATGTCATTCAAATCTCAATTCGTTGGTTTGTGGAAGTGCCGAATCCAATGAATTGTAAACCGAACTGATACCATTTTAATCATTGTTTATTAGGGTACTTGTAAAGCCACACCTCGAATATCTCCAAATTCTTTATGATAGAGGTACCATTCCAATTGCAATTTATATGTTATATTTTGCGAATGATGATGTAATGAAGGGTACTCAAACCAAAGTTGTGGAGTATTAATTTATTCTAATTAGGGGCACTTGAAAATTTAAACATTAAATATATTCAAAACTACTACAGAGAGAGGTGTCATTTCAATTTAAATTTGTAGCTTTGCCAGGGATGAGTCTAATGAACAGCAGAGAAAAGTTGTACTGTTTTAATTTATTCTTATTATGGCAGTGAAAAATAAAATCTACATCTGTAACGTAACAAATAGATGTGTCATTCCAGTTTAAATCAATGTGTTTGTGCTGTAAGTGCACACTAAACAAGAAGCTAACTTTAATTCACATGCATATTCTATAGGCACACACACATATATACATGTACATATATGTGTGTGTGTGTGTGTGTATGTGTGTGTGTGTGAGTGTGTGTGTGTGAGTGTGTGTGTGTGTGTGTGTGTGTGTGTGTGTGTGTCATCCGTTTGAATAACTGATGAAGTCATCTAGGAGAAGCTCAAGTATAGAGACCTGAGACTCAAACAGACATCCTGTTATTTTTTTCTAACATTTGCAACCGTACAAAATTTACAGTTTGGTTTTCCTAATGAAAATTCGATGCATATATACTAAGAAAATGACAATTGGGGCTACATCATGCAATTAAATTTTGAATGTCTTCAAAGGTATCATAGCCTGAGATGGATATTTTCTTCCTGCTTCAATTCACAGGATTGTGATATTGCTGTATCCAATGTACCATATTTATTTATGTAAATCAGCTGAATACCCAATTCCAATCTTTCGAATTTTGTAGGCACCTAGACAGATTCATTGCGAAGCAATTTTTTTCTAGCGTACTTGTTTATTTGCTATCATTCTTTATGTTCATAAATACTTTTTGAGCATGTGTTTTGTCTATCAAATACAAGGTAAATTCAAGAAATGCCATCATAAAAAGCGTGTCCGGAATTTCAGGCTGCGAAACATGCTTGGTGGTTTGAAGCTGATGACCCATTCATAACCCTATTTCGCTATTGAATTCTCAACTTGCTTTTCTTCTTACGTCAAAATAGAGATTAGTTAAGGTTTAGGTTCAGACGCAGGGAGTTATCGTACTGGTGAAGGAGGAACAAAATATATTGGATTGCATTTTTTTTTAGAACTCCACGAACGATGGGACACTGTTGGTCCGGTTTGTACTATTAAAGATGGAATATTCCCGATTATGTTAATGTTTCGTGTAGCTGAAGGTCATATTGGCTCAATAGCTCAAATATCGGCTCCACCCGGCTCACGTCAGCTTAAAATTCGGTCTCTGTTAGCCTTGCTGCATACCAAATATAATGAGACAAAATTATAAAACTGGCTTCCCGCTTTAGTTTTTCTACTGTTTATGGTTTTGGCATGTGCCTGTAGTTGTCATATCTCCTTAATTTCCCTATTGTTGGAGATCGTATTATATCTGATTAATTATCTTGATTTATCTAAAAAAAGTAAAATATCCTGCAACGTCTGCACATCACTGGAGCCCAGAAACTAAGTTGTATACTCGCCATCCCCGACCTTCGCCTATCTCAAAAATATCAACACAGGGGCATAAAATATTTTTTGGCATTATTTTTAAAAGAACACTTTCAACAGATAATTTGTTTAAAGGCGGACTCTGTGTGAAAGACAATAACAAGTGCTCAGTGAGTAACTGTCAAAAAGTCTATCTGAGCATGGAATGCCCAGGCGCGTATATCGAACAATATCGGATGTTCAGCCGGTAACCATTCAAACATTTTTCTTAGCCTGGAATACCCACATGTGTATGTCGCATAGTGGCTGTTTGTCTCAGCCAAATATTTAGACCGGGCAACCCAAATTAAAATTATGTGAATGTAGAACATATCATACTTCACTCAAACTTACTGGTTTCCATTGTCATCACAGCTGCAAATTAAGTTCAATTTAAGTAAAAATGGGATAATAACGAAAACTCATATTTTTATGCTTTTGATGCGATTTTGCAAGTTTAAAATGCGGATCATAGCTTGGCTGAGAGTGAAATTTGTTTTGACGGTTACATTCTGATATTGCGGCATTTTCCCCAGACAACTGCTTCTGCGAAACACACAATGCTGCACCGCCAGCATGGTTGCTGGTACCAGTTGTCAAAATTTATAAGGCAGCAGCAAAATGCACACTGCACATCAACACCCAAGCAAATTTATCACTAGCTTTAAAAACCCCTAACTCCAGACAATTCGGAATGAACATTCGATACAGACCAGCGCTCAGATTCACAAAAACGGAGTTTAAAAGTCGCGCCATGTATCACCAGAAAAACAGATTTGTTTAAAGGCAAATCTGTCTGTGTTTGCCTTCAGAAGTTATGAAATATAAAATGCTACAACTTATGTCCTTTGAAACTTCATATCCCATTAAATGTATGGCTAGATAAAAAATTTAAAGTCCAAATGATTTTGACCTTTGTACTTTAGAGGTCACATCTAAATTTCACAAGTGTGCAGTGTTTCAATATTTACAATTTGAGCCTGCCATGAATGGAATTGGATAGGAACCCACCAAGTTATGGCCAGATGAAAATTTAAAGGCCCAGAAGGCCATGACTGTTGACGTTCAAAGGTCACATGTAAAATACCAAAATGTACAGTGTTGCAATATCTACATTTAAACCCAACATGAACCAAATCAGAAAATTAACCAACTTATGCCCACATGAAACTTCAAAAGGGCCAAATGACCCTGACTGTTGAACTTTGGAGGCTACATTACCATTACAAAAATATGCATTGTTGTAACACCTACAATTTCAGTCCAACTTGATAATAATTAGATGGAAACTGGCTGAATTATGGCTGGATGAACATTTCGAAGGTCGAAATGACCTTGACCTCTGTCCCTTAGGTAGCATGTAAATTACAAGAATGTACAGTGTTACAACAGCTACAATTTTACTAAGACATGATCAAAACGGATAAGAATTGACAGAGTTAAGGCTGGCAAAAAATTTTAATGACAAAAGTGACCTTGACCTTTGACCTTAAGAGGTCACATGTGATTACTAAAATAGCCAATGTTGCAATGCTTACAATATGAGTCCAACATGATGAAAATTGGATGTGAATTGGCCAAGTGATGGACACATGAAATTATCATATGTCCAAATAACCTTGATCTTTGACCTTTAGAAGTCACATATACATACCAAAAATACGTAATGCAGCAATACCCACAATTTGGGTCCAACATGTTTATAATTGAATGAATTGACAGAGTTATGGTTGGATGAAAATTTCAAAGATCCAAATGATCTTTGACCTTTAAAGGTCACATGTGAATTACCGAAAAAAAATCAGTGTTGAAATACCTACAATTTGAGCCTAACATAATCAAGATTGGTTATGAATTGAGTTATCGGTAGAAGAAAATCTCAAAAGGCAAAATAACTTTCGAGGTCACATATAAATACCAAAAATGTGCTGTGTCACAAAGCCATATTCATTGAAGTTGGGTTGGTTACCTGTACCTGTAACTATTTCCAAGATTTCAGTTTCTAAATGGATCTAATTTGCATAATTTTCAAACCTGTTGAATACCTTTACAAAAGCTCAAGACTCATGTACAGAAGTATAATCATGCCAAGTTTGGCGTTTCTACGTATAACAATTTTCGAATCAAATATCGGACAATAACAGAGAGAGAGAGAGAGAGAGAGAGAGAGAGAGAGAGAGAGAGAGAGAGAGAGAGAGAGAGAGAGAGAGAGAGAGAGAGAGAGAGAGAGAGAGAGAGAGAGAGAGAGAGAGAGAGAGAGAGAGAGAGAGAGAGAGAGAGAGAGAGAGAGAGAGACTGGTAATAATCTACATTATAAAACCGCTATTTTTCCTTAATGATATACGTGACTCAGTAAATCTACACATATATTCTCAACCGGACAGGCAAAAGTAATATCTGCTGGCTTGTACCTGGTAGATCCCATGATTTATGAGCCAATTGGCTTTCATATCATATATCATACATAGGACTTCTAAAACTCAGGTCACACAACAGAATACATATCATTTACCATTTTGGGTAGGTTGATGTTGACTTGACCTTAAAATGTATTGACTTTTTTTTCCTTTGCAACCACCGTCACACGTTGTAAACACTACTGCAGAAAACATGTCAAGACAGTGTTTTACTTTTGTTTTATTGTTCCCGTTGGGCCACTACGGACACTGCCGCAGATTGCTTACATTTGTGATTTATAATAAACCATACGGTTTTCAAATCAAATTAGATCAAAGCATTCAATCTACGTATATGAAGTTTTCCAACGTATCCGGTGTTGGGTAAAAGGTATTTAAAACCTATGTCCATCAGACCTGTCTTGTTGGTAGGCTTGGGTATTCACTTATCAACAGCTTTATAGTTGCCCATAATGACAAGACCGCAGTCTTTATTGTGACTCGATTCAAACAGAATGAATGACAACATTAACACTTTACCGGCTAAAACGATCCACAGGGACGAGTAATTTCAAACGTCATCGTCATCTATTGTATGAAACAGTCTACTTTCTGGCAATATTTTCAATGAAAACTTCAGGAATGTCTTCCCACGATAACATGCCAATTGGCAACAGGCTCAGCGCAGTCTTTGCGTTCAGCGTGCATGATGCTCCGAGGAAGGCTGTTAACTGAAGCCTAAAATATTAGTTCCAAGCGTTAACAAGCATTGCTTTTTTAACAGAGCGCTGAGCCGATTATATTCGAGAGAAAAACACTTCCAAAAACGACGGAGTGTGTATGAAAATGTAGACGCTTTTTATATTCCATTAGTTTATATATATATATATATATATATATATATATATATATATATATACATACATACATACATACATACATACATACATACATACATACATAAATACACACACTCTCTCACACACACACACACACACACACATATATATATATATATATATATATATATATATATATATATATATATATATTGATGTAAATTACATGTCATGTGTTTGTTTTGAATCAACACATAGTATATATTAATCTCTTGCGCTGCCTTGTAGGAGCAGCGCGATACTTCCAAGAAGGCTCAATTTCCCATTAAATAGTGTCGGTTCTCCATCGACCTCTCTTTGGGAATCACACCTTGTATGAGTGGAATGGAGGTCATGTAGCTTAATACATTGCTTTCCTTTCAGTAAGTCACGAGACAGTGTAATAATGTTACTCTACTGAACATTTCTTCTGGAAGTTATGTCCACGTGATAATGATCGATTGCGAAAATAATATAAAAGAAAATTAAACGTAATGAAATAAAACTTAGAAAAAAATGAAAAGAAATGAAATGAAACTAGAAAAGAAGATTTGCTTCGAAGCAAATCTGTCTGTGTGCCTTTAAAGTTGTAAATATTAAATGATACAGCTTTTATCCTTTGGTACTTCCCGTCACATTAAGCTTATGGCTGGATGCAAATTTCAAAGTCCAAATGACCTTTACCTTTGACTTTTACAGGTCACATGTAAAGTACACAGTGTTACATTACTCACAATTTAAGCCCAATATGAACCAAATTGGATGAAAATTGACCAGGTAATGACAAGATGAAACTGTCAAAGGGACAAATGACCTTGACCTTTGCCCTTATGAGATTATACGTTCTTATAAAAATATACAGTGTTGTAATACCTACAATTTGAGTCCAACATGATTATAATTGGTTGGAGATTGGCCAGGTTATGTCTGGATGAAACTTTCAAAGGTCCAAATGACCTTGACCTTTAAACTTCAGAGGTCACATATAAGTTTAAGAAATGTGCAGTGTACAATAGCTACAGTTTGAGCTTAACATGATCAAAATTGGATAAAAATTGACCAAGTTATGGCTAGAAGAAAGCCACCATCGAAAGTGGCCTTTGACCTTGAAATGACCTTTGACCTTGAGATGAACTGTACCCGAAGTAAACCTTGAACTCAAAAATGACATTTTGGCTTAAAATTGACCTCTGACCTTGACATGACCTTTGACCTTGACATGACCTTTAGATTTGAGATGACCTTTACCTTATATGATCAAACTCCTATACATTCGGAACCACAGGTACTATATACTACGTAACATATTGAAGATTTAAAACTTTAATTAGCCCTCATTGACATAATTTTGAAAAGCATGACCTCTCATTATAAAAAGGCCAGACTTCACCCATAGAAGTATAATCGCGCCAGGTTTTGAGTTTCAACGTATAATACTTTTCAAATGAAATGTCGGACAAATTTGCAAAGAAAGAAAGTAGAAAGAAAGTAAGAAAGAAAGAATTCCTAGAAAAACAGTATGTCTGTGTTGGCACACAGACATAAATGACAAAGCCTCTGCATATTAGACCATTCCCTGACGAGCCAAAGCTTGACTCCGCCTTACAGTGCTGACAATTGCCGGTCGGCAGAAAAATGCACTTATTCGAACAGGTCTATAGGTACGTACCAACTGCTGGTCCTCTATGTTGCCTTCCTTTTCACCCCGAGTGGCCTGTAATACTTCCGTTTCTTGAAACTTTTATATGTTTTCTGTTGCAGAATATTTTAGCTGAGCTCGCAATCCCTTGCAAGTGAGTGTATGCGTACAGATCACGCTGACTCGGCACACTTGCGGGTTCGCCCGGAAGTCTCACTGGTGGGTCACTCAGTACAAATCCGGTTGTCCAGAAAGATAATAACTTGGTTTACTGCTTTGTTTCATTCTGTCGATCAATATCTGCGACAAACTTTGTATATGATCGATCATCTATATGACACCTAGTAAATGTATGTCTGAAAAATGTTAATGTTAGTACAAGACTAAAGAACGGAACAGGGCTAACATAATTAGGAATATACAATAAGTTGCCTTCTTTTCTTGATAAATTAACGTGCCTGTTTATCCACTTGGCAGGGTTTTTTAGTCTTGGAACTAGTAAATATTCGAGTATTTTTACAGGTACTTTTCTCAGCCGAAGTCCTGATATTAGCTATATGTCCAGACACATGTTAATATAGCACAAGCTTTTGCGGGATTTTGCTGTGGTTGGCATAGGATAATACAATGGTAACAAACTGGTGAAGACATCGCTTTTCTGTTGCTTCTACCCATTTTTGCTCAAAAGGACCAAAATGCATTGTGTACAGTGTGGGTGAAAATAATAGACAAAGCCTATAATGCCAAGAACCAGGACAACAGCTTATCTATGCAGGGCTTGGACCCAACCCCACACATGCCAAGGGGGCTGTTTGATAAAAAAAAAAAAAAGAGTTAATTTCTATATGGCTCCAATGCTATGTTTTAATATTTCGAGCGTCAGTCGTTGTTTTATATGCATGAACAATAATACATTTTAATGCTCAGGCAGTGTAAGACGTCGCAACCTGTACAACACAACTTACGATAAAGACTTTCGTCTCCCGGAATGTGATTTCCTTGTGCACAATTTTGAAACAAATTTTTCATCACTTGGTTCTATGTCGGTTGATACCCCAGCAAAATACAGTCACTGTTATCTCCATTAATGCCATAATCATCATTATCGGCAGCTTCATCACTACCTCTACCAACCTTAACATCATGATGAGCATTTTCTGAGAGCTGGTTATATTTCAGCTCACGTGATTTGTCAGTCAGCTGGACGTTCAAGTATAGTAGGCACTTACACACTTCGCGTTTTCCACGTTTCCTTCACTTTCAGCAATACTCACTGCATATTGGTAGGGATGTTTATTGTGTAGGTCTCTACCAAGTTTTTTGTTCAGGCGATCACGCTCTAGTGATTTTTAAATGTTTTTTCCTTTGGTTTAATTGTTTAGCTAAATATTAAAATATTTAGTAGTAAAAATATTTCCAGAATCACTCAGTCAAATGTTCTGCAATTGCATAGCGACACTACTGGGGACTCCAAGAGCTGTATTTCTATTTTTAACCAGCTTTTGTGAGTTTTTGCCATTTTCGGCCACCCCAAGGGTATCCCTAAAATAGGGCTGCAATTGGGGCAAAGAGGTGCCATGTGGAATGTTCGAACAGAGTTGTTCACTAAGTTGTGACATTCCTCATCGCGGGTTGTTAACGATTTTTTTTTTTTACATTTGGGAACCTGTCGCGCCATGATTACATTCCTTTTGGTTTAATGTAAGGCAATGGGGATTGCAATTGTAGGTCACATTTGATGGATTTTACTCTCTATTTGACAATTTGAGAACAATTTTGCCTAGGACCTTAATGTTGGTTGTTATTTACGTGGGCCAGATTTAAACAGCACATGAGTGATCGTGACTTTATTGATTCCCAAGATTATATGGGCCTTTTATGAATACTACAGCTCACATGATAACCTGAAAAAAATTTCAGATACGACATGAACTATTGAGGAAATATTTTGATGTTTGTGCATGGTACTCGTCGAGAAAAAAGTGGATCTGATTTCAAAGATTGTGGAACCCGAACAGTTTGTGCATGCAGCTGATCACATCACTTTAACAATCCTTTTGATTCTACGGTTTTTACGTAATTGTTATTTTTTGTCAGGACCTTGACTATCACTAACTAGGGCACAAATAAATATTTCAGTTGCTATTTTATATCAACAAAAGAAAATCTTTGTCGATACGAATTTAGTTCAAGGCTTAGAAGTTTACTTTGTCCAGATATTAAATCTTAATAAATGTTAAAATAAAATGGTGCAGCCAGAATGTAATGTAAATTAAAGGAAAAATGTGTTTGTAATTCTTTTCCTGTGACTTCATTATTTCGATGTTTTTGTGTAAAAACTTTATTTAAGGTAGGAAAATTAAGATTAGTCCTTTTATAGTATATATTTGATATTCATCATGTGTTTAACGTGGATAAAAAGTGGGCATCTCACGTGTTGATAATATGATGTCTACGTTTTAACCCTTATTCAAACTCATTACGAGCATTTTGCAATTTCCATGGCTATACATGCAAGTTACTTTGACTTTTTCCATGTTTCGTTACCACTACCCTCTATACAGACTATTTCCACATCTTAAGAGGACTACAACCAGATGGGACTACAAACCGGAGTTGATGTAAACTAAAGAAATGTTGGTATCAGACAGACACATAGAAGGGGACTGCATGTAGCTGACTACTGTATAGGGACTATTTTGCTTCTTGAATGCTCTTACATGTATTTGGCAGTTGATCAACGTTACGAGTACGTGCCGTAGGCTACTGTATCACTTCAACTTAAACTACGTAAACCGGTGCTGTTCAGATGAGCAGAAGAAAACGAAACGGATCCCTTTAAAACTGATGCAGGAGAGATTTATTTAAGGCCTTGCCCTGATTCCCAATTTTATCTGTACGGATACAAGAGTATCGTTAAACCAAATCTGTTGGCCAAAAGTGAAATTTTCTTCTGTTTTCTTCGCCCTTTATTCCTTTTCATGTACTTTCAACAGTTTGGCATAAAAAATACTTCGATAATTCGTATGCATATTTGATATTTTAGTATCAATTACAAAAGCATCACTTTCGTGCATGTGTTGATAGACCCATTGGGTCCTTTTGAACAACATCACAATGTACTCAAAATTGTTCCAAGAACAGCTTCCTAATGATATGTGCAATTGGTCAGCATGTTAAATATGTCTTGAAATTAATCATGAGCACCAAAGTATTGACACTTCCTTGAATTCAACCGGGGGTATAAATATAAAAAAAAAAAATTATTACTAAATGTTCCTGTAAAGTGTATTTTATGATAGGATAACAGGTGATGGTTTGACATACGTGAATGTGTACCCGTTGAACATAAAACGTAAAATTCTAAACCAGCTGTATGTGGCACTTTGCTGGTAAATCGAGCAGTGGCCACTTTCACGCAGGAAAGCTGTTTGGCATCCAGTTAATACATGTTTGTATGCGGTACCGGTATATTCACATCAAAATGCTGGTGCAGGAATGAAAGTTTATTAGGCATAGGGAAGATAGCAATTGGTTGTGATTACTGGAATTTCTTGCTGAAGTTATATATAGCCATAGTCACCTGGAGAGAATTCCTTTCTTGGTGCAAAGAAGGAACTTTTACAAGTCCCCAGCTGCTTGTTTTTGTCAAAGCAGTTTGTGTTCTTCGTCAGCAAAACTGTAAGTTAGTGCTCCTCGTAAAGTATTTGGGCATGTAGTTTAAAAGAAAGTGTGCTGAAATATACTTCGATGTATTCTTATCTTTACTTCCGGAGAAGATTAAACAGGTAGTGAATCGTACAAAAGGAGTGATTAAAGCTGCTGCACGGAACAGTTTCAACAGAGCCTTCACAGCAAGGGTATAATGGGATAGAGTTGCATACTAGGGATGATACATGGCCTAAATGTGATTTCAATAAGTGAGGGAAATATACAGGGAATGGAGAAAGCACAAAATAAGATGGGGAAATGGATACTGGGAGCACCACCGTGTGCAGCAGCAGAAGCAGTCCAAGGAGAGTTAGGATGTACTAAAATCACAGATATAATTGCCAAAGCAAAGCTCAAGTACTGGGGGGTATTTACAAGCAGTAAATGAAGACAGGTGGTGCAGGAAAGCTTACAATGAAGTAGTCAAGGAACAAACAAACAAGGTGCGTCAAACACATAAATAAATTGGCAGAAAGATATGAATTGAAAGGATATGATGAGTATGAAGACTGGAAAGTGTACATTTTTTCCCCCTATGGACCTTTGCACTTACGTTTTGGTCTCTTTTGGGTAAATACGAACTATAAATTTATATGTTTCAACTATACATACCAAGGAACAGTGCCTTTGGTCGGAATTGACTTGGATTTGTTTCGTTAGGACTACGGTTTGGATATGGTAATGACACTGTCTAACTAAAATAGGTAGGACTGCTACAGAGAGCTGGAGGGAAGATGGGAAAAGAGGAGTCAGGGAAAAGAGTACCTTAACAGCGTACAAGGTACTAGAAAAGCCAAAGAAAAGAATGTGTTGGGATGGAAGGTAGGGATCCAGGCTTCTTTTTCAAAGTACGGCAGGGGTGATCAATCTAGAAAACAGAAAACAGAAGTGGACAACAGGTAGTAATGATAAATGTAAGGTATGAAGACAAGGAATCGTTGGCTGTTGTGATGTGATGTATATATTATAGGGAGGTGTGAGAAGAATTTTCCAGAAAGTGCAACAGGGAAGACTATAATAACAAGGGTGTCGAAGAAGTTCAGTGTTTAGAGGAAGGGGAACGTGAAACATGGGTTTTAGGTTTGAAGAATGGCTTCCTGGGAGGCAGGAAAGGTACATACAGTACATAAAAAGCGATGAATGTAGGGGGATACATCCAGGACCAGGGTCCCACCACAGTTGTGAGTGAGTGTGTGGTGGACCCTTTGCCTCGGCTCTGGTCCTGGAAAAACATGGCAGCACAAGATGATTAGGATAACCATGGTTTCCCCTGCCTCATCTATTTTTCTTTCCTTTCCTTTTTTTCCCAAGGCCACCTGTGTTACACAGAACCAGGGCACAGAAGCAGAGAGCCACCGCAATATTTTTATTATTACCTATCGACCGATCGTGCTGCGCTGACATCACATGTAAATTTGCGCGAACGGTCGATGGAATAGATCATCAGCTATTTGTCATGATGAACTAATACTGATTTTTATTTTTTGTCATACTTAAATAATGTGTTTTTTATGATTAAAATTTTGTGCACAATGGTAACGTATCTGTACTTTTGTATTGTTGCGACCATGTGATATTAGTGTTGGAAGTGACCAGTGGCACTTGATATCTTGTCTGAGGCATTGACGACCTTCCTGTGATTCCTTTCATGAATCGTGCACCGCTATCGTCATGTACCCTACTCACCAAACAAAATAAAATATCGCAATTTGCAAACTGAAAGAGTAAGACGAAAAAAAGTATATTGGGTACCGTGGTCTAGGATCATTAATACACTGCAGTTCATTTAGACCTATTCTGCATGGCCTAGATGTAGCAGCGGTTCGACTGAACGTCCGGTTTAACCGGTTCATGCATGAAAAGTCAAGAACCGGTTCAAAAAATCACAAACCGTGTTCAAACTATGGTTCGAACGGATGGTTCAGATAAATCCTTATTTGATCAGTCGCCAACAATTGGTAAAGACAAATAGGGTGATGTTTATAAAAAAATGAATGCGCTTTGATTATCACTGAGGTAATGGACACCTTCTCGAGTAGTTGCTTTGTTACTACTAGTTTATTCAGTTTCCGAAATAAATATGTGTAAAAATACATTGCAATACTGTACAATACAAAGATAACATTTAGCGAATGTTGAACATGTTTTAATGAAGATTGAGCTTGATTCTGCAAATATTTTGTTAATTTTGTAGCCAAACAATCAGTGTCATGTTGTTAAAACACTGCAATAATATTTGAAGCAACATATTTTTGGCCTTAGTTGGAGCTCTCAAAATTAAAAGAAGAACAGAAAAAGAAGAAAAAGGAACGGGAGAGTAAGACGAAAAAGACAATTAACAAGAATAATAATATGTACATTATTTGCAGATAAACTAGAACTGTTTCCTATCAAAATATCACTGATCTATATGCAAACAACTGTATTATGACAATTTTTCTCCACAGCTTCAACAACTAAATGTTATTATTTTACAAAAAGTATCTGTATTATGATATGTTTCTGCACTACATCTTTAACTTATACAGAAACTGTAACCAAATTTTCCCATGGTACAGAAAAAGGTTTCCACAGGGTTTTTACAGTTGTTTGATCTGGTAACTAATTTCTTTCCAGATGCCTATGTTATACACAGGACATGTACACATCTCATTTCACTCATATGTGTCAGATTATTCTCTCTGCCCAACAAAGTAAAATTAACAACCTGCTTGCACAGTTACCTCGCGTAAGGGAGGAATCATATCGAACACCTTCACCCTCACATTATAACAGTTACGTTGATGTCCATTCAAGCAAACTCTTGTCCTTTATTTTTTACATCATACATACTGTCCTATCACCACTGGAGGTGGTAACACTTTACTTGTAAATTTGATTCTTAAACTCAAACAACAACGATTTATTACAGATTGTAATTAAAATCACACGCTCTTGTAAATATCAATGTTCTTCAAATACTAGAGTTAACCACATTTACATAAGTCCCATTTCACACAGATGGTTCCCTTGATTTTTATTGAACAATCTTTCATATCAAAAAGTTATACATAGAATGTCTTATTCCCACAATTTTACCAAATACTTTTATTGTTAAAATCAGAACAGACAATTTTATTACATATTATAGTTACAATCAGATTTATCGCTTCAATCTGTTTTACTATTCACTACGACCTGTATGGGATTCGAACCCACTACCTTCGGCACACTCGCCTAGCCAAATGTAAAGTCCAACACGCTGACCTCTAGGCCATCGGGACAACCCCAAAAAAGGGTGACCAAGGACCCAGGGTGATGTTATAGCAGGTGTGGCTTGTGCTTTGACACGGTAGGGCACTTCCACAGACCGACAATTTATGAAATACACCTCTAATATAATTTCGAAGTCGGAGCAATGGCCCACAGCCAAAGATTTTTTAAGATATTTTTGGCTGACCCGACATTTGCTTTTTTTTTAAACAAGGCTCTGGAGTGCATTATTCCTGCGTATTGTTCTAAGATATGTACCATATGGTTGCGTAAAAAAATGATGCATTGAAAACTCGTTCCAATGACACAATCTGTGACTTGAAAAGTGAGTCAAATTACTGAAAATGGCAGGTAAATGGGTCCAGTAAGAAAACCAATGAGCTTATCGTCCCTCGAAACTTAGTGCCATTTCTTTAATATGTCAGGATACCTTAATGTCATTGTATTGAATTTCACTATAGCTGAAATTCAATCGCTTCAGTTGAGCAATCCATTTGATATTAATAAATAATTGATGACCATTATCTGCAAAACAATTACAAATAGAGGTGCCATCTCAATTTTGAATTCGTATGGTTCTGGTATGGATGAAATCGAATAAAATATGAAACAAAATCGACAGGAAACTGGTTATGTCCAATTTACTAAACTACATTTAACAACTATATGTTTCGTTTCCATTATTACAATTTAAAGACATTAAAGTTTTAAAATGTCACCAGTAAATTGTTACTGCTTGATGCCAATTTAAGCCCTTTAACTATGACACAAAACGTGTGACATGAAATCCTCTTAAATTGCAGCGCAATCACCAGGTTTATAACACTGTTGAAGTGTTACAAAGAAAGGTGGACGATCGATAGTGCAGGGCCATCTATCGATTGGCCCGCCAACAATATATCCATCGTAAGCGCAGCGTGATCGGTCGACTATGCGGACCTGTCGATAGCGCGTAACATATACATTCATGTACACATGTAATGTAGTACAATGTAATTGAATGTAAGATAAGATAATGCGCGCGTGTGCAGGGGCGAATCTAGGTTTTCATTGTGTGTGTATTGGGGGGGGGGGGGGGGGGGGGAGGAACGAGTTCCAGGACTTAGCGCCGAAGACGCGCAGCACTGGTGGGGCGTCCGGGGTCATGCTCGGCCGAGAAAATTTTTAAATACAGGTTTAAATTGGTGCATTCTGGGCGGATTTAGGCACATATAAATCAAGTTGAATTGACAAGTTCTCATGACTTTTTAACATGACACATGATTACCAGGCAGCTCGAGTGGGGGTGGGGGGGGTGGTAAAACCCCCTACCTCCCCCCCCCCCCAAAGCTGCTACTGGTGTTTGCATGTGTGTGTGTGTGTGCGATACTGTTAGTTGTTAAGTTGATCAGAGATTTTTATTTGTTGCAGATGTAAAGTATACTTAACTAACATTAAATCATTGGGGGGGGAGGGGGCAAGGATAAAGTATTGTTCTAACTGACGGAAGTAGCATATTTTTACAAACATGTTCAATAAATTAAACATCTGTATAAATTTTCTCTCCTGACAAGGGGATACTCGATTGGTGTTAAAATGTTGCTGTGACAAGCTCTTTTACTATAATTTTTGTTAACTAAAACAATACAAAAGAGAACTACCAAAGGATTGTTTAAAAACATCATGTTCCATGTGAACGGCTTTTGTCCGGAAGCGCCCAATCCACCGGAAGGAATGCTTTAAGCCTTCAACCTTTCCTTATTAAACGGGAAAAGGACCACCCCCCCCACACACAATTATGGAATTTTCTTTTGATTGTGAAGGACAATAATTGGTTCAATAGCATGGCCACCCCTCAGGCAAAACAGAAAAGGAGGTCGTTTGATTTTCTTCCGAAACAAGATGAATTCTTACAGGAACTACAGTCTAAAGTTCATGACCAACCTTTCATATATATATATATAATATATATATATATATATATATATATATATATATATATATATATATATATATATATATATATATATATATATATATATATATATATATATATATATATATATATATATATATGTGTGTGTGTGTGTGTGTGTGTGTGTGTTATCCCACAGTTACATCCGTATCCTTCCCTGCATTTTTCCCCCGAGGGAGTATACAGGCTCTGAGGGGGGAAAATACAAGGGGGGGGGGGGGAGATACGGATCTAGCCATGGGATGATATATGTCTCCAATACTTATAGTCATAAGTTCTGTAATGTGTTCATGTCATCAAATAACAAACAAGACAACTTAAATTCAAGTGATAATTTCTTTATTTAATTTACGGTCCTATTTTATCTAGAAACCTACATAGTAAGTTTTTGTTTGTTGCAGCAGCGCATATTTAGAGATATAATATGCACATGCAACAACACTTTCAAAACACATATGTTTACATCCTAGGGCCTATGACTGAGGGCGAAACTGGAAATAAAAAGTTTAAAATAGTAGCAATTAAAAAGAGTGATAAATGTTCAGGCCTGATACCTGTCAAATCAAAAAAGTAATTTAACTTAGTAGGACTGTTACGAATATAACATGTCAAAGTTATCCAACAGACATAAGCCAGGACAGGCCTATACCCATTATAATAGGGAGTTATTTTTTAAAAATGAAATGGGTTGGGTCTTTGAAGATACAATTATTTAGGATTTCAAACATCTCATGCTGCCATGTCATTGTTGGCTCATAAATAAGTGCAGAATTTAGTGTTGTACTTTGCACGGATAGTAAAGTGCTATAGGTGCTAAGAGGTGCAGAAAATATGTGCATTTACATAGGCCTTGTTGTTGATATTTAAGAGGAAGCTAGTGGTTGTACAACTTCATGTTTTGAGGGTAACTGTGCTCTCTGATCATGAAGTTGCATTGGAGACACTGTGACATTCCCATTCGCATCTTTCTCGATGGTTTCTAGTGCATCCAGAAGATCCTGGTCATCCACGTCGGTATATCATTACTTTTCTTCGCATCACTAATGCCTTAAGTAAGAATAATCCTCACACATTTCTGTTGTTCTCGTGGAGCTACTTTGTACTCATTTAAACTTGGTGTGTTTTTGCCCGCTAACTTTTTGTACCTTTGTTTCATGTATACTTTCACCCAGGAGTTGTGCGCCTTGCACTATGATTAATGAATCTGTCACTTATAACAGCTTTTTCAAAACACATATTTGCAAATTTTGCACAGAGTGTTTTTGCCGATAGCGCTTGTCAAGCACCACTGGTCATCCACAATTTTGCGACGTGATGTCAAGTACATTCTGGCATTATCTTCTGGACAGGATACTGGCCTATGTTTCCTGAATTCTATATACACATGGACTTGGCAGTATCGATCACCTGAAATTACAAATATTTCAAAAGAATGATTTTTTTAGACAATTTTTTAAACCGTTTATCTATTGCATGTCAGGCATGTAAAAAAATTCGGGCAATAATGTTTGTTTTAAGATTATCCATTTGGGTGATATAGTGTTTAGAAAGATCTAGTTGTGAATAAGATGTTTTAGTGGGGCTAGGTAACTTTATTTTTTAATGTTATTATTATTATTATTATTATTATTATTATTATTATTATTATTATTATTATTATTATTATCATTTGTTTCAATCTGTGTAAAAATGTACCTTCAGCGTCACATTGCAGAATGAAAAATCAGTGTCTCCACTGTTAACCCCGTCTCGTCTTTGTTGTCCTTTCACTGAATTTCAAGAAATCAACCCCATGTGACGTCTGTTTCAATTGGACGCACCCCACCCTCAATAAAAAAAAAAAATCTGCACTTGCTCTTGGGTCCTACAAAGCCCAAACTGGAGTGTAAAATCCAGGCTGATGAAAATGTTGCAAGGCAACAGGATTATCTGGAAATAACAGATAAACAATAAGCTTCAATGAGTAATTAATAAATAAAACAATAAAATGCAATAAAACTAGCAGGCCTCATAATGATAATTAATGTTAAACACTGCCGTCAGATGACACTATCGTATGGAGCGCTCCACGGCCGAACTGGTGCTTCTTATGTGAGGGGGGTGGGGGATTACATGAAATTTGAACGTTGGTGGACAGGAGAAAGGTGTATACACACTGACCTTGTTATAAGGGATAAATTGCAGAATGAGTGGATCAAAGAGTGAATTTACAATACCAATGAATGGACTAGAGGGAAAGGGATCGGGTTAAGTAAGTTTATAGACTGTGCTATGATTTGTGGGCACTGTTTAATTTTGTTGAGCACAATGCTGCATTTCTGGAAGCATGGTTCAAATGGACACCATTTATCGGTTCAAATTTGCTACCAACGAAGCTTTGGCAGCGTGTTAAACAGCGTGGTTCCATTTATAATGTAACAAGTATCTTAAAAAATAAAAACTTCAAAGATGTACAAACTTTATTTATTTGTTTTGTCACTACTGTGTTGTGGCAAGAAATTCAAAAAAGGCCAGGAACACACGCGCCCCCTAATGCTAAATTGTTCAGTACTCTCTTTTGTTGGAGGTACATGTTGTTATTTTCTATAAACCTTTTTCTAACCTTGATATCTATAAATCATCAATTATCAGTCATCGATCACCTTTTTAGTGGCAAGGCAACTCAATTTTGTGGTAAATCACACATTATCATCTATAAACTTATCGCTCTTTGTTCCCGGAGGTGAATATTTGTGTAGTCTTCCTACCTCTAGCTCTAGAGGGTTACCGGACTATTGGGCACAAGGGGACCCAAGTGTGAGGCAAAAAATGTCGGATAACTTTGAAAGGAGGTGATTTGAGGTTTTTTTTTTTTTTTGGCTTACCAAACAAGACGATGCATGGGAGAGGATTTGATGTCCTTTTAATTGCGCTTATCCCTGAAAAACCTTGCAAAGCTATGAAATTCGCTTATAACAATGTTGATGCACATTGTTGCTGCGGTCTTGCGCGGCAGAATACCCACGTGGATGCTCTGAGTGTACGTGCTAAATACATCAAATATACAAATGACAAAAGTGGTTCATTTCCAAACAGGACAAAGCGCAGAACGAATGGTCCCACCACAAATCACAGGTTGTTCCTCCGTCTCCCTCGACACCTTGGTTGCATAAACATTGATCTGACGTATTTTTCCTTTGGGCTGTTCATTACCATCCATCATGTGCAGGCCCGTAAGGGGGGGGGGGTGCTGATCGACAGCGACATCAGCACTTAAACGTTCTCAACCCCCAATATATATATATATATATATATATATATATATATATATATATATATATATATATATATATATATATATATATATATATATATGTATATATATATATGTTATGAAATAAAACACCACCACGAAACAACATAACAGACAGCAATAGAAACAGAAAGGATAAAGGAAAGTATATTTTTAATACATGTCTACCAAAACAACAATTCTCTGCATCAGGACCCAATAATTCATTCACTCAGGAGTACTCAACTTATTCTGCTTGATTATATTGTGCTTAAAAGAACAAAACATTCCGGTTTACAGTTTTCCTTTTTTAGTATGTCAAGACCTCTTTATGTCCATGTTAGCATAACACTCTTCCTATTTTAAAACATAATATTGATGGTAAAAATATCCCTCCACTGAACGAAAGATGTTGGACCTTTTCACTTGTTTCAACCTTTTTCTTCGGACATGTATTTCATTTATTGCCGTTTTATAAATACATCAAACCCAACTTCAGAGATGCCTCTTTTGGAGAAAACTAAATGAGTGCCTTTTTATAAAAGAAAGAATGAAAAAGAGCTGCTTCACATTCAATACTTATGTGAAAACCTGGCCCTTTGGTACTGGACCTTTAAATTTTATGTCGAAACTCTGTTCAGTAGTACTGGACCCTTAAACCTTAATTGAGGTAATATTGGACCTTCTCGATATGTTTGCAGCAACTTCAGGTCCACATTTAACAACGTCACTTTCACTGACGCAGCATTATTTATATATGGGTCTGAGTGGGACACTGCCGTAAAGACACGATTTTTTTTAATACATCAATATGATAATGAACAAAGTGTGAACAAAAATGGGGAAAAACAAAGCGGAAACAAAACAGATAAACAAAAAGTGGACGGTGACAGTCCTGTGCACAGCTGACATGTACATGTACCCTTCGATTTCTTGAGATTTGCACACAAAAAAGAAGAAGAAGAAATCATACAAATCCTGAAGGGTCCTTCAAAGCTGCACACTAGATGGGAAGGCTTACACAAGGAACATTTCCACCAAGTTTCAGCTTAATCTGAGTGACGGTTCTGGAGAAAAAGTCAAAAATAACAATAACTAACAAAAAATCGTAAAAGACTAGAAAAAATCGCAGCGCCACCTGGTGACCAAATTCATAATTAAGAGTCCCCAGAAGTGTTCCTGTGAGATATTAAAGCAATCGGATGAGCGGTTTCAGAGAAGAAGATTTTTTAAGATTTTCCCCCAAAAAGCACCAACAAATCATAAAAAAATCCAAAATTTGCTGGAGAGTGACCAATTGACCCACTCAAGGCACATTGCCACCAAGTTTGAATCAATTTGGATAACGGTTTCGGAGAAGAAGTCCAAAACGTGAATGAGCACTAGAATGCCCATTGACTTACATAGTAATCAAAAGTAAAGGTGTATTTACCGTCAAGTCCTGAATTTAAAATTTGAAAAAATCAATAAAAATCAGGAACCTGCAACATTCCCACCTACGGAACAACTTTGTTTGTTCAGTTCTTGAAAAGTCAAAAAAGCAATAATACAATTTTTTTTTTAATCGCAGCTCCACCTGGTGAATAAATGTAAATCAAGGAGTCGCCGCCATGCATGTTCCTGCGTGATATCAGAGATCGGGTGAGCTGCTACAGAAAGTTTTTTTTTTTTTTTTTTTTCTTTTTTTTTTTTTTAAGATTTGTCTCAAAAAAAGAACTCCAAAATCATAACAAAAATCCAGAAATTACTGGAGTGTGACCAATTGAGCAAACTTGGTGATGACATCCAAGGTACATTACCACCAAGTTTGAAGTCAATCTGGATAACGGTTTCGGAGAAGAAGTCAAGATTGTGAATAAGTATTAGAATGCCCATTGACTTGCATAGTCATCAATTGGAAAGGTGTATTTACCGTTAAGTCCTGAATTTAAAATTAAAACAAAAAACAAAACAAAAAACAAAAAAAAACCGAAAAAAAATCAGGAACCTGCCACATTCCCAGCTACTGAACAATTATGTTTGTTCAGTTCTGGAGAAGAAGTCGAAAATAGCAATAAAAAACACACAAAAAACATATTTTTTTAATCGCAGCGCCACCTGGTGAACAAATGTAAAACAAGGGGTCGCCGACAGGAGTGTTCCTGTGTGATATCAGAGCAATCGGGTGAGCTGCTACAGAAGAGAAGTTTTAAGATTTGCCCCAAAAAGAACCAAAAAAAAAAAAAAAAAAAAAAAAAAAAAATCACGAGACCTTGAGTATTTATACAAATTTGGTAAAGATTCACGCAATGTACATTGCCACCAAGTTTGAAGTGAATCTGGCTGACGGTTTTTCAGTAGACGTAGACAATGGGAATTGTGGTTGGACGGGCAACTGATGACCTACCCTGAAAAACGCTCAGCTGACTTATCAGCTGGGCTAAAGAAGAAAGACTGGAAATATCGAGAAAAAAGCGGAGCTTGAAGCACTTTTTTCAACTAGGTCTATGTACAGATAGCTGTCAGCTTTGTAAAAGGTCCACGATCGTACAGTACAGTTCATTTTATAACCAGCTAAGTTTTATGCATAACTTTCCTCATTATGGTATACCTGGTAAAATATAAAGAGCATTACGAGAGTTTTAGAGCTGTATCACCGTAATAACTAGTTTTAAGGTAGTCGAGCTATGCCCCGGTAAACTAAGTCTAATATCCTCCCCCGTTTCCATGAAGTTAGAGATTCATATATACATAAGCAAAGGGTACATGGTTGCAAACAGATCATACAGATCATAAATAAGGTAAGTGTGGTCGTTTCGTTTTAATTGGTGACCAAAAAATCTGCTTTGATCTGAAATTTTAATGTGACACCCGTATGCAAAATTGTAGAAATAACTTGTCACCATTTGAACCATATTCTGTGCTGCATAAAAGCGGCCCACTGATTTTCTTCATTTGTGTTTGTTTTGGAATTCCAAGGCTGACCCTACCAAAACCAAAATGTGCAGTGTCATTAGCTTTAAAACGCTGTAACATTACAGCAAAACAAGCACAGATAAAAAATCCGCAGGACGCCAGTTCATCCATGTATGTAGCCAGTAATTACATAAAAACAATTTACAGTTTGATAAAACGGTTATGATGTAATTTTCACATATGTATATTAATGATACATTACATTGAACATCTGATCAAAGGAATTGCATTTTACAAAAAGGGGCTCATTTGGCTTGTGAGGGTTTTTGTTTTTGTTTTTGTTTTTGTTTTTTGTTTTTGTTTTTTGTTTTTTTTGCTTTTTGTTTTTTTTTAATTTACTGATCATGACCATTAAAACAATATGTACATCGCTTATACTTATGTGAATACTTTTCAGTTCATGCAAGGTGATAGTCTACTTAGTTTACCGGGGCATAGCTCGATAACCTTCAGAAATAAAGTCAAATCAATTTGGAACCAACACTCTTTCTTGTTGGACTTCACTATTAAGTGATAATAAAGCTACTCTCAATAATCTGTCTTAGCATGAAAATTTGCATTTTATGCAGTTTTCTTGATTTGGCGTCATGAATCATCTTTCACACACACGCACACACACACACACACACACACACACACACACATATATATATATATATATATATACATACATACATACATACATACATACATACATACATACATACACATACATACATGCATACATACATTCATACATTCATACATACATACATACATACATACATACATACATACATACATACATACATACATACATACATATCATCTCTTAATATGGTAAAACCTTTTTCAACATCAGAATGTAAAGGAACTTTTAATGCTTTGAATGTCTTGTTGATTCATCTCAGATAGCATATTCGCCTGACAGCTGTTTATACAATTGATAATGTCTAATATAAGTGCCGGTAAACGGTGATCAGTAAACATGCAAATGATGAATAAGCTAATATATAAATGGCCAATATTTCAATCAATTTGTAACAGTACATGTTGAATTTATATCCACGACCTCACATGTACATTACATATATATATATATATATATATATATATATATATATATATATATATATATATATATATATATATATATATATATATATATATACATATATATATATATATATAAATATATATATATATATATATATATATATATATATATATATATATATATAATAAGCTTTAGGGGGACTAGTACCTAAATTGTAGTATAAGGGTGACCACACAGGTACTTAGTAAAATCCTAACAATAAAACATAAATAAAAACATTTTTTGAGTCACATTAACTGAGCACCACATATATGGAAGCATATTTTATAAGTATTCGTATTTATGTACATTTATATACATATAAGTATAAAGATGACCAGACTTGGGGAAGGGGGGGTCAATGTTTGGTCCCCTTTAAGTCTGCCTGTGTCTCATATATTACGTATTTATGCCCTACCCCTAGCTGAAGTATTATATATATGAATTGAACACAGGACTGGTGTGTATATATGTCTGTGATTGCAGATACCCTGTTTTTAGGGCCAGTATTACAAACACTCGTACATTGCAAATGTAAATGTATGTTCTCTATGTATGTATGCATGACATAAGGTAGCACACATGTAGGCACATGCTTCAATAACTTTGTCACTGTCGAGTTTGGTAAGCCAGTATAGAGAATATGTCCGATATTTTGGAACGGAGACCCCCTCCCCCCCCCCCCCCATCGAAATCTGACTATGGCGGCTGATTCTGCAACAAGGAGTCAAACAGTCCACATTAATCTTAAGTTTTGTGAACTGTACAAACAAAGTTTGTTCTTACAGTACTTTGCACCAATATCGTCATATGTAACTATTTTTCTTCGCTCTTATCCAGTCTGCGTTTGACCACTGTTTTTTTTTTCCAGACAGAACTCATGTGTTCGGTGTCGGTTGTGGTGACATCGAGTGAGATGACGAAAAACTTCTTAACACAGTCAGCGTGCAACACTATAAACGTTTCACCTAAAATGAAGATATAATTCATTCAACCGGCAAGTTGGTTCGAGAAACTGTTTCAGTGAGGGGGTCCACTCTATTGGATCTGGTAATTATTTTCTTTGCCTTTGCAGTAGTTGATCGCTTGATGGATCCAGCAGAACTTAATTGTGACTTGTTGCGGGATAATATACGCGACATACTTTTTCCATGCAAGGCTGAAGTCCTTAAGGAACTTTTCTCTGCTGCAGTTTTTTTATTTGCTGTAGACACAGTACGTCTATTGACCTTTAGGCTCATCTTAACCTGCGTTTTTTCTTTTGATAATTTCTCTTCGGTGCCTTCCTCTAGCTTTCGTTTCTCATTTTCCGCTTCTGATTTCCGCCTGTTGTATTTGGTAACTGAAAATAATATACAAGACATTTTCCTACTTAGTGGACGATGCGGGTATATTTGTTTTCAGTTTTATGCGTACGTGTGAAACGAGACAGCAGAAGTAGCGTCGCCTATCGTCTTTTGGCAACAGACTAGACATTTTGGAGGGGGAGTTAGAATAAACGGATCAAATTCATTCTTTAACCACGAAATGCTCTGCCCTTACTCAAGCAATTTAGCTTGATCAAAGTTTGGGGGACATTGTCTTCACAAGAATACTGCGTGTGTAACTCGCACCATTTATGCACCGGGCAGACGTGTCATTTACTCAGACAATATCCTCTAAATATGGAACACACAATGTATTGTTGAAGTGATATTTACAGTTTACTTAGGGTTTTTTTTTCTTTGACGTTGTTAACACACCATATAAATTTCATTTACGGCTTCACCTTGGCTAAAAAGTTCCTTTAGAATCTTACCTGTTTAAGTTGCACAATTAATCATTGTACATCTGCTGAGTACGTCCGTACCTTTATTAAAAACTATGGAAATATCCACCTTACCTTCACTTTCATAGGCCTGGGCCGCCTTCTTAATATCTAAATCTGTAGGTTCTCTTTGTAATGTGCAACTCAGTCTCCTAGGTGTCGTGGTGGCAGTTGACATCCGGCGAGCCATTGACGGCACATTTATAGTATGAATTATGGAGGGTCTCTTCGAGAGCCTCCTTAATCTTTTACTGAAAATGGCAGCCATTATTACTGCTTTGACGTCTATTTTATGCCCATACATATTCATACGCGCTTTTCTTTCTGATTTATTAAAAACGGAAGATTCTCCGTCAGTAGATATGGTAGACCCTGATGAATCCTCATCGTCTAAAATCACAGGGGCTGCATTTGCACTTACTTCCTTCAAGTAGTCCTTCCTCTTTTTTAGCCTTATTTTGATGTTCACGTGATAGTGTGCAAATGACGCAATAAGTAGCAAAAGTAGTACTATAGCAGTGATCACATATGGAACCCAGAGTAAGTCATTTGATCTTTCCGTGTATTTAGGTGCTGGGGAAGTAGCATTGACGACTGTGAATGTTGTAATGTTATAAGTAAACCCATCTTTAAAACCAGTAACCATATGCGTCATGTTATTTCCTTGATGGAGGTGTGGTATTATAGTGTTGCTCATTTGTCTGACAATGTTTCCTGATTCAGAAAATTCATCAGTCTGTGGGATTTGTAGAGGTGCCATTTTGCTGGTCACCTTTAAATTTGATCACACAAAATTGCGATTGCGATGTTGACACGGCTCAATGTTTATTTTTTGAAGTTTCGTTTACGCTGGAGCCACTTCACCTGGAAAACAAATGATAAAATATATTGCAAGAAACATATGAACCCATTATATAAACAAGATGAGTCAATAGCAATACGTATAAAGAATGGGTAGATAACCACACACAAAGTCATATTTTCATATCTTATACATTTACATATCTCTTGGGAACTGGGTATGGCAGTTAGCGTAGCGAGTACCAGCGAATAACAGTTGGAGACATTATGTACTGCAAGTAATGTGGTTTTTAGTTTAGAGTTGGACGTAAAGGGAGTTTCTGACCTCCGTGGGTAGATTATGCCATGGGCATATGGGATGAGGGGGAAATGAATTACTGAAACGCTGTGCTCTGCATTTGAGAGGGCGTATAGGGTTATTATGACGTAAGGAATGACCAATGTGTGTGGGGGGTGGGTGGGGTGGGGGTAAGGTGCTTGAGTGATATGTGGGAGTTAGGTTGTTGCACATTTTGTAGAAAAGATTAACCCTGAAGTATTTGCGTCTGTTTGCAATTGTAGGCCATACGAGTTCCTGGAGCAGTTATTGTGCTCGCACCCGTACATATTTTGACAGCTATGAACTGGATGGATCCCAGAAGGTGAGACATAATTTTGCCACTGTTGTCAAAACGAACGCAGCTGTATTCAAGGATGGGTTGAATTATAGAGAAATACAGTTCATCCAATGTTTGGCATGATAATTTACATTTGAGTCTATGGAGAAATGCCAAACGCAGATTACCCCTTTTTCTTTTCGTTGTGCAGTTGATGTGATCATGCTAGGAGAGATAACTTCTGAGAGTTATGCAGAGAAGGGTAGGTTGGCTTCAGGAATAGCTGATTGACCACGGATCACTGGTGGATGTTGAGGTTTGGACACTTTGGCTGAGAAGACAACGGGTAGAGACTTAATAGCATTCAATATGACATGCCCGCTTTTTACCCAGCTGTGAATGACAGACAAGTTGGTTTTCAAGTGAGCAGACAATTCAACGGATGTTGCAATAAGTTGAAGCATGCTTATGTCGTCGACAAAAAGCTGACATCACAAGTACCATCAGCTACCCGGTCGTTAATCTAAAACTAAAACTAACAAAAAAAAAAAAAAAAAAAAAAGAGGGCGGAAGATACAACTCTTGGAAGCTTGGGTATAATCCGCAGCCAGCTAGACGTTTGGCCAAGAAGGTTTGTCGTTAATTAAAGTACCTGTTATTTGCCGTTGTAGATAAATTTGCATAAATAGATTGGAAGGTTCACAGGGGAGACCAATAAATGGATTTGTAATATATTAACTGATGCTAGGCCATGCTATTCCATGCTATGCTTTGTTATGCTATACTGCACTCACATATTGTACATTGTATTAAGTTATACAGGTATATCATATGTTGTGCAATAAAAAATAAATATCTTGTGATTTGAAGAGGGTATAAACATTGATTTATTAGACTGTAACATTGGCCAAAGTAAACATGCCGGATGGCTCCAGATAAAAAAGAAATATGTCGAATTCACAAATTCGACATTTTCAACCGTTATTTATTTTTTTTTCTTTTTTTGCAGACAATGACGTTCATATTCAGTAGTATGACACCGTCTCTAATTAGCTGTACTGAACTTTACGGGGTAAAAATATACAAGTGCATCTTGTGGTGACTTTATATGCGATATATATGAGAAAAGTATAAAAGGATCCTTTAATAGTTTTGTACTGAAAACAAAAAAAAACAAAAAAAAAAAAAAAAAAACCAAAAAAAAAAAAAATTACGTTTGTGGGTCTAAATATATCCTTTGTCTGCCTTTTTACATGTCACATCGATGATTGTTTTTTGCGAGGAAGCATATTTTAATGTTGCACAACAAAAACGCACTAAATGATACAAGCGTGAAACTTGTTCAAATGTAGAAATTGAGTGGTATATGCACAATATATTTGGACATAGAGACAATGGAAATTTTGCTTCCTCAGACACGTGCACTGGCTTCAAAATTTACCTTTGTATTCTTATTAGTTTGTAAAAAGAATGCCCTTTGTGTGACGATTCTTTTGTGTATTTCGGTGATATTCTTAGTCACCTTACTTGTAGAGCGAGCAAGCCCTGTGTATCCATGCAAAGCAAGAGGTTGAGGACATCTGTATACGCAGAGGGATTTGGCAAAATTATGAAAACTACTCTTTGGAAACTTGGTTTAACACATGTGATAGCGGCTTCAAACGTTACTTCACCACCCAAGTAATGTACCCACTATAACGCCTAACCACCAGATGTTCTTTGGCAGAGCAAGGGAAAATTTATGTAATGCTGGTGTCGAATCTTTGTATGAAATTGGCTATGGATTAATATTAAAAACAGGATATGGCAATTAGTCAAGCAATATCATGTTGTCTTTGTGCTTCCTGGTACTTGTTTTTCTTTTTGTTTCGGATTGCTTTAGGCGAAGTTAGAACAGTTCAAGACAGGCTACTCCACCAACATGGGTCTGGTACGAGTTTTTAATATGTTTTTCGTTTAGAATTGTACTTGTTGAGGCAGAAATTCAATTACTGTATTCTTTAGGTATACATATATATATATTGAATACAGGTCTTGAACCAGAAACTTATATTTATGTAAAATAGATCATACAGGACAAGCTAAGTTATTCTTATAACATTCTAATTTTTAAGTTTGGGCTTTTTTTCCCGCACAAGGATATAGCGAAGTTCCAGTGTTATTGCTCTTGTAGCACCAGGTCAAGCTAACTTGTCTTTAAAATTTTTGTTTTTGTTTTTTGTTTTTCTCACTTCATTATAGTTGACCTGATGGATGAGGGTCAACGTAGTCAGGCCTCTTTCATTTCCAACAGAGCTGTTTGTCACATGAAATGTGCCTTTCGTTTCCAAAACTACATAAATATATATCAAATGAATGAATACATAAATAAATAATATATAAATGAATGAATGAATGAATGAATGAATGAATGAATGAATGAATGATCGATCAATCAATCAATCAATCAATCAATCGACCAATCAATCATTCAATCATGAATAAATAAAAAAGTTGCAAACAAACAAGTTCCAAAGGGCAAAGAAAACATTTCTGTCGGTGCACCTGAAATAGATCCGATTCTTAGTTGCTGCTGTTTTTTTTTTTTTTTTTTTTTAATTTTTTAATTTTTTTACAATTTCGCCTCAGCACCAAGGCTAATATAGCAGGAAAGTGCATATGTCATTGCAAGGTTTGTCATATTTATGCATGACAGAACAAGTACCTTTATGAGTATAAACATAGCACGAAAAAAGATTTGCACAAAACCATCTTCAGTATGGATCATTCAACCACCTCTTGCAGCTCTTGAGCAGCATGTTAAGAGAGCTGTCTCTTAGGGTGGCTTCGTGTAGGGACACACACTGATTACACATCCTCAGCTCTTGTCTCCCACTGGCTCGATCAAAGCTGCTAGTTTTTATGAGCCACATTGGACATTACTTTTAGAGGCATCCACAACATGTTATGAGTTCGTGTCTTGTGGCTGCAAAAAGGAATGTTGCATGTACAAATCATTTGCAATAATATGCACAGCCCTTGTGCTCATGCAAAAGAGACTGTCCATGAAATGAGCATTATTGAATTCCACTGCTCCTGTTAATGGATCTGTTTGTAACTCTGTGTGCTTTGTTGTGTCCTGTGGTAGTGGAAGCTGCATCAAGGTTGCGTTTCAACACCTTTCATTGTGGCTTGATAAAGCTCAAATGGGTCTGCAGTTACTACAGAGCACCCAATGTCACAAAACATATAGAGCTGGAAAGCTGGCACAAGGATGTCTGAATATATGGTTTTGTTCACCATGACAAAACCCATGAGTAGGCAATATTTCATTTTATTAATCAAATGGTCCTACAGATGTTATATTATACAACGAACCCTAACGTCTGGTCATTGATCTCTCTTATGACCTTAAAATTATTTCCAAGGTCGTCTATGAGGGTACGTGTGCATATGGATAATCAAATTGTCTTTTTGCATGTGCAAATACGAGCATTGCTTTGCCATTACTTTGGGGGATTTCGACTTTAGATGCATATATGCGTGTATTCCTGTACAGATGGATGTACATACAGTCCCTACAATTTAAAATTCCCTATATGCCATCTTGGATGGCACTTGACAAAAAACTTGTCTAAAGCTTTCTGACAGTACCTTCACTTTAACGTGGGTTAAACGGTGGTCTACATGTTTTAATATCGCCCAAACCTGACGGCGCCATTTATGTTGCCATGTAAACAATAAATCAGCCATCTTTATACTTCATTACAATGGAGCGCATACCTATCAGATCATTTGTTTTATACTTGCATTTTAAGCTTAACTGAGATCCTGGGTAAACGTTGGGGGATGGGGTGGATCAATCCAATGTACGTTCGGAAGACTGTTGATCTGTATTGCAGAATGCTACATTGCCAATATAAGAGCCAGCCTTTAACTTTCAGCTTTCAGTCGCATTTGGGTATACCCGTGTAGACTTATTCGGTTATTTTGCCTTTCTTTACTTTCTTTCGTATTTATTTGATTAAATAATTAATCAATTTATTATTATTATTATTATTATTGTTATTATTATTATCATTATCATCATCATCATCATCATCATCATCATCATCATCATCATCATCATTTTATGTTTTTTATGCTGGTAACGTGTAATGACATGCATACCAAGACCAAGGGATCATTTTTCGATTAAAATCAGATGATTAATTTTAGAGAAATATCCACATGAATCGGACCTTTTGGACAATACCTGTTGTCTGTAATCAAGATTCAAAGGTTAACATGGTCCAGTGACTACCATATCAGTATTAATAGTTTTTTTTTTCCAATTACTACCTTTTGTTTTGGAAATAGAACTACACAATTTGTACAAGTGATAGAGAATATATATCTACCAAAATGTCCCTATATCTCAAAGTGAACAATATTATCCCAAACTGATTGGACATTACGTATTACACATGTATATACAAATGGAACTGATTACAATCGTATTGCACATTTCACCAGGTATGTCAAAATACAAATTTAGTTGTTATTATTTTCTTTTTAAAGGAAGTTGATAGTAGCTGTACATGTATTGCAGACACAGAATCTGAAGGGTGTGATTTTGAAGAAACCTGGCTATGTTGGGATTCCAGTCAGGAGGTTAGTTATGGAAAAGATTTTCCCACGCTAAAACCGGGACAGATTCTTTCCTTCAGCCAAAAATACATATGTACCATAAGAGACATTAAAGACTCCTTTCGGCCTGCGTATAGTACTTAACTGTGTTCCCTGGAATCCAATTTAGGATTAGGATATCACTTTGCCACTAAGGGCCTCAGACAGCCATTGAAATCACCTCATGTCGAAACTTATATCCATGAAAAATGCTTGTAATTTTATATCTCAAATTAAGTCGGGACTTTTATTTTGCCCTCTCGGCATTGCGCATGGGATAGTGAGAATGTTGGTGACGCCAGCCACGTCAAAAATCAGAGGGAAGCATCATTCGGCAACGTCCGTTGAAACCTGACTCCGACTCTAAATATCAACGACGGGGCTATCATCCTATGCTAACCTAAATGGTAAGCTATTCGAAATATACTTGGGTCTTTAAGAACGTGTTGGTTAGTTTTTATAGCAAAAAAAAACATGTTTTATCCTCAGAATCGCAATAAATATTAATGAATGTATGCTATATTATTAAGCAAACGCGATTAGAATATTAATAACTAATGCTATTTACCTGTCTCACTTAAACAACTTCATTTCTTGTCTTGTCCACACACAGAATTTACATCCAGGGAGAAAAAGAAGAAAATAATTTCACTGTAGTGTTACACGAAGCATACAAAAACAAACCTTGCACCACATGTTCTGCCAAAAGGTTGTATCTATCAGTTTCTGTTCTTTGCTCAGTCAGATAACAGTACTACTTCCGACACACGGATTTTGTATTTGCAAACAGTTTAGCCTTACCCGTAATCACTGGACAAACATAGTGATGATAATATCATCATTGTTTGTCTCATGTATTCGTGACAATCTCCTCCACTTGAAACATGGTCTGCAGTTCCCAGTATTTCTATACGTTTTGATACTGTAACATAAAAAGAGTTCGTGTTGGGTGAATTTTCGTCCTCAACTTAATGGAGAGTGCCAGAGCCAATTTCCATTAAACTACGGCAAATAAGTGAGTGAATGAATAAATAAATAAAAATAAATAAATATATTAATGAATGAACGAACTAACAAACGAACAAACAAATAAATAAATAAATAAATAAATAAATAAATAAATAAATAAATAAATAAATAAATAAATAGATAGATAGATAAATAAATAAATAAATAAATAAATAAATAAATAAATAAATAAATAAATAAATAAATGTAAGCTGTCCCCATCCTAATTCTGACTTATCAATTTGGCGGGATAGCAACCATTAAAATAGTGGTGTTTCTTGTTGACGCTTGTCTTAATGTCCATTTATTTGTGATCGTGAGTATCATTTCTGTAAAAGGCACATGACAGAAGTTCGACAAACTGACTATGCCCCATGGGACGTTTATGATACAAGTCACCACACAATGTGATAGCGGTAGCTGAATATCAAACAAATGAGCAGCAGAGTGATGGCCGCTGTCAATGCACATTTGGTGTACAGTCAGGTCCGGTGTACATATTATGTGGGCTCATAGAAACATACCTTGACGTAAGGATATGGAAGTATGCACGCTCAAAGGCGATTGCCATGGGTCTATTTTTTACTTTAAACATGTATTAAACAAGGGAAAGATGTAACTTTGCTGAGGTTTTTTAATTTTTTTTTTTAAACAGTGAGTAAAGTGTGATATTACTACAAAATAAATGCCCTTTAACGAGAGCTTAATGGCGATTTTCTTATTATCTTCCTTTCATTTCAATGCCAAAAATACAAAATATGGTTGCCATAGAAATGGCATGCGACCTCATTTTACCATAGCAGCAGTAAGTATTTATCAGCTCAAACTATTATTAGATTTGCCCAGGTCACCAAGCACGAGCTTCACATGTACTACATTTGGCAGATACTTGTAAGTATAGTCATTAATGTAGTAGCTGAAGTAGTAATGGAAGTAGTAGTAGTGTTTTATCATCGTTATTATTATTATTATTTTTATTATAATAATAATAATAATAATAATAATAATAATAATAATAATAATAATAATAATAATAATAATAATAATAATAATAATAATAATAATAATAATTATAATTATAATTATTATTATTATTATTATTATTATTATTATTATTATTATTATTATTATTATTATTATCATTATTATCGCGCTATAGGCGTATTGCTCAAAGTACCTATTCACATTCAGTGATTTAACAGTTTAAAAAAATCGCAAGAACAAAACCTGGATATCGATATTGCGCTAGGATGCGTAAAGGCAAAATCTTACCAAAATGTATCTTGTCCAAGGAAATGTATCAAGGGACATGAAAATCCAAGACGATTGTACTTGAAAACAAAAGATACGTTTCAGAAGGTGCGATTCTGTGATACGCAATTGTTGGAAATGTGGGGAGATATTTTCTAGTACTAATCGGTACAGTGAGTTGTAGAAGGATTAACTGTAAGTGTTTACTAGCTTACAAACGGGGATGGTCAAGCCACGCCTGTATATTTAACCCTTTTATGTAAGATTGGAGTTCGCCTCTGGTAATCTCGCTTTAATGGCACCCAGAAATCTCCACAAGCCGCTGTCAGACAGGACTTATTTGACTTTTCTGATACACTGTCTTTCTGATTCAAAAGCTAACTGTCAGATGGATCGATGCGTTTGAAGCAAAGGATAAAGCCGATAAGATACCTTATTTTGCCGGTCGTTTAAGTGATAATGAATATTACACTCAACACACAACCCCGCCCAGCCTGATAAGGCTCTCGCCCATATATCACAATCGCGCGAGATTACTGCATGCCTGGTACGAAACAAGTAGTGTCATTTGCATGATATCTATGATAAAATGTCTATGTATCAATAAATGCATGTAATTACCAATAATTTTAAATCAGAGATAATGCTTAACTGACGTCAGCAAGTGATTTTGATTACAAACCAATCTGTGTTCTCTACCACTAATCCGTCACATTTAAACCAGGCCGTAACATTGAAAAAGCACACTATGGCGTACCTATTTCGTGATTAATTTAATTAGACCAGAAAAAAATGTTAAACAAAAAAAAATAATTCTAAATCTATAGAGAAAATTTGTGATTACTCGCCAAAGTCACATGAAATTGTCTTGTCATATGTCAAAGTGAGCTATCATTTTGGGTCGCTTTTTGCCGAACACAACGCAACACACACACACACACACACACACACACACACCTATATATATATATATATATATATATATATATATATATATATATATATATATATATATATATATATATATATATATATATATATATATAGATGCCGACGTGGAGGGAAATGGGAAATGATAGAAATATAATTTGGTAATACGTTTAAAAACTCATTGATCCAGTACCCCAGAACAGAAATTTCATGAAGATTAGACATTAGTAGACATTATATACGAAATAAATTAATGATTATTTGTGGAATTATCAAAGGCATTTAATGCAATCTTTAATATTCTTTAATGATTATAACTTATAGAACAATAGTAAAATGGATGAATATTAACTGTAATGAAAACAAATATGTGGAACATGGGGATATCGCGGAATTTACTCTGATAAATTGCTGAATTCTTTTATTGTAACATACGCACAGGGCACGACTGCAAATGAGGGCGTTACTTTTTATGTCTTATCTGAAAGAGTTTATTCAGATGTGGACGGATGAAGATGGGGAAGTCAAGTTGATAATAACATCGATTAAACTGAAGCCTGGGTCTTCAGAAGAGGTGAAATAGTGAAAAAAAGCAGAATATTGTTTAAAATGGAATTAAATGGGATGTAGTATCTACCTGTAAACACATATTCTGGAATTATATTCTTACAGGAAATTCCGATGCAGGTACCACAATTTTAGCGACCCAGAGTAACAGTTACAATTTTCGATTCGTATGGAATGTGCCACGTAAGTATCATGTATTCTGTTTGCCAACTTTGCATAACTAATACAGGAATTCGGACATTGATTTAAAGAATATGTCGTACATGACAATATAGAAGCTGTCCAATGTAAACTTGCTGAACGGATACTAAACACTTTAGATGATTCTGGTAGAAATACAGGTAAAACGACAGTGAGGAACCTGTTGAACGTTTCTGGCTTTTGCAATATATGGGTGGTTCCAAAGATATTTAGTATAGAATCTGTTGAACGTTTCTGGTTTTTGTAATTTATTGGTGGTAAGTAGGATATCTAACAAAGAACCTGTTGACTATTTATATTTGTAATGTTTGGTTGGTAAACTCTTGAATGTTTATGCGTTCTGAGCGTACGGTCGGTACCCAGGATACACAGTAAAACATTTTGTTTGTGGATACGTGACAAGTCATAGAGACACTAATTTTCAATTCGGACGTGAAAAAATAACAACAATGGCATTTTATAAATGTTAGGAAATTAAATACGTCCACTAAAACCACAAGATATTGAACAGGTAACTTTTGCACCTAGATTTTCATGATTGGGATGTCAAATTCAAGTTATTGATTAAAGATGGAACTGTTGGTCAAAAAAATTCGTCATTTAAGTAAAAGGCTTTGTCAACGTCTTACAAGTAGGGCCACATGGTGGGTGAACAAATCGAATGTCACTGATTTGTTGCTGGTTGTCCACAGGAATTGATGTCAAAGGAAATAACCCCACCTGCAATTTACCTGACCTAGCCTGCTCTATTGAAAAATTCAACTGTACTTATCGTTAACTTGCATCATAGATTATAATCTTAACAGAATTTTAAGTCTTTCTTTTTGTCATTGCTTCATGTTAAAGAGGGTCCAGAATATACACGAGACTGTGTATTTATATTTTCTGTCCTGTCTTTGTTTGGCATCGTCGATATTTCCTCTACTATATAAATTTGAACATTACAAACGTTATATAAAGGGGCTGAAATATGCAATGACTAAGTGCAACAGAAATGGTAACAGCTATTTTCCTTCCTTTAAAGCTCTCTGTACAGGGCACTGCACGGAACTTCTCTCTTGTAACCACCTGTTGCAGGTGAATACATCTTACGGATAAACAAAACCTGTAATCGCGTCACCTCAAAGCTTCAACAAATCATCTTCATCATTTTGCTAATTGGTATTTAAGTAACTATCACTCAGATATTGTGTTGCTGGGTAAATTTTTTTTGCGTACCTCTGCAAGTTGCACAATTTCCTCTTCTCTAGTCGTTCCTGAGCACATTAAATGAAATAAAATAGACAAACCCAGTTCATCGGAGTCAGAACATGAAGTCATAAGATACCATCTTCTGGAACACATTCGCCCCAATTCAAATGGGGCCTGAAATTGTTTCATTTGCTAGCCTTGTTTCCGTGTGACCACTAACACAGGATTGTAAGTCTCAGGTTGCATAAACATCTGCTTTTATACTGGAATAATTGACCTTGTGCAGCGTAGATGGTTTATGTGCTTCTTCTGGCAAATATGCTTGATGAAAGTATATGAATATCCTTCAGTTTTGGGGGGGGGGGGTTGGTTTTTGTTTTTTGCATAAATTAGCATTGATGAAAAAAAACGGTCCTGTATTTGAAGTAATGTGGTTGTATTCATATTTGCCACGTAATATCTACCCCGCCCCATATGCTCCTTGTTTGTTAAAGGTTTTTCAAAATATAATTCATAAAACGAATTGAGTAATTTACTTTGGTAATTCAATCAAGATGCTGTAGTAAGCGTGAAATAATAACCAATAAGCCGTCGTCTCAAATCAATAGCAGATGGGCCAAGTACGATTAATTGGCACGAATGGGTTTTGTGGCGACAGTAGATGACGAAACGTGGGAATAGGGGAAAACTTCAGCTAATTTGGAAGCAAGCAGCAGTTACTTTTCAGCATTAGGTGAGTGTAGTGCACTTTTGCCAGAACATGTGCTATTTTGTCCCTTTGTGAAATTAGACAGGTAAATGAAACATGAAAAAAAAAAAAAAAAAAGCACGAGTACCAACGACTAGAGTAAACACCAAAAAAAACCCAGGACATATAAGACATGCAGACATATCTAAGAAAGCAGAAACAGCCGACATAAATGTCGTTGAAATAGGAACAAAACGTTTAGCTAGCAACATGATACCTTTGCTGTTATTCGCTGGTATCTGACGCCTACTACGCCTCGTGCCGCCTCGTGCCGCCTCGTGCCGCTCTTTCCTGTGAACTGCATTGTATAATACATAAGATATGAATCCAATCGACTACAAAGGAAAGGGGTCAATGTCCACCTGCTTGTGTTCAATAATTTAACAGGTTCCTTCTGTAGGGCATGGTTCAATGACGTTTGTGTGATTTAAGGGACATACTTTATATGTTTGGTAAAAATCGTGAAACCTCTTACTCCAGTACTATCTAGTTTACTTTACGTTTTTGCGTACCCCTGAACCTGATCCCTCTAAGAAACAGTGTTAAGATTATTTTCATTTTTTAAAGTTTTGTGCGTGTGGTGACACTTATTTTGTTTACCATTTCACCGTCTCTGTTCTTTCCAGAAGTACTGAAAATGTTACTCCATTGGATGTGACCACCAGCTGATGTTCAATTGTACTATCATTTGTTAATGTTGACATTATATGAAGATCAGTAAAATCACGTGTCAACATGGCCAGTGTCAACTGGACAGAGTCATCTTGTGATATATCCGTGGGACATAACATTCATAACATCACCAGACAAAGGTGGTGTGCCTACGAAGATATACTGTTAAACTTAATTTGTAATTGGCACTGTATCTTGTGCTATAACACAATTTCAGGGTCCCATATTATACTGGCGATGAGGTCATTAACGCCATGTCAACCAGACACAGGCAATTTGGGGGTCCTATATAATTTTTGGGTCGCATATATAATGGACGTTGTGGTCATTAACGTTATTTCAACTATTCTAATTGGGCACTGGGAGACACAATGCAATTGAGGGGCTCCAACTCCTGGCAGGGAACACTCAAGATCAATTTGTTGTTGCGCCGTCCTGCATTACGTCCCTTTAGCCTTGTTGCAATGAATTGAATATCCATAAATGACATCCAGCTGGTTCGCCATGTGGACATAGGACCCCTTGGAATGAAATCGCCTCAATGTTAGGATTATAGGGTGTCAGTATCTACAACAATAATGTTTTCCACATGTATGTACCTAGACAAAGAAAAGCAATGATATCAGACTGAGACACTGGCGTGTCAGAACAATACTTCAGAATAATACCACTGTTAATGTACAGTCGATGTTACTGGATTACTGCTGCAAGCAGTACACTTGTTCTATATACATGTCGCATATCGCTTCTCTGCAAGGCTACCTTTTTGTGTCTCTGACGAGATAAATGTTGAATCTTGTCTAGCTTATTGTGAGCGTTTATCTAATATTTATGTAAAAGAAACCATGCAACCGAATCAATGTAACACGAGAACCGTTCTGTGAAGTCTGTTGTGTTTTTCCACTAACTTGGCAGGGAGACTGAATACTCTTGTAGGCTTATGCGTGAAACAATATTGAATCAGGAGCTTACAGGACACCCAGTTGGGGAATAGATACGAAGAATAACAGGTTTATTTATCTACTTTGGTATTACAAACTGTATAGGCTAATGGTGAATATGCAGAGGTGTTAAACAATTGTGTGTGTTTGTGTGTGTGTGAAGGGGGGTGCTTTCAAGGGCGGAGAGTTTCTGTGCCCTTGCATGACACCATTATCGAGATAAAGTACATTTTTCTTATAACCTCAGCTGGCTTATCGGTCAGTTGAGATTTTGTGGTTGGTCTTTGCTCATCGTCCTTGTGTTATCTGTGTGCCATCAACCATTAACATTTTCGGTTTCTTATTCATAACCATTGGGCAGATTCATTTTAAACTTGATAGGAATATACCTGGAGTAGATTTCTACCACTATTTAATTTTTGTTTTTTATGATTCATTTCCTTCATTTTTGGCACAATCACTGACACAATCTTCTCGAAACCGTTTCGTTAGTTTCTTTGAGACCACGCTGGGATACTTTTAGGGACTCTTAGGCCTTATTTCTTTCAATAAGTGGCGCTGTGATACATTTTTTTTTGGGGGGGGGCGTTCGTTTTTTGTTTGTTTGTTTTTATTTTTTCTTTTGTTTGTTTGTTTTTTTTTTGTTTTTTTTTTTGGTTTGTTCTTTTTGTTTTTGTTTTTGTTTTTTGTTATTGGGGGAGGTGTTTTTTTTTTTTTTTTTTAATTCTGTCATCCAAGAACAATCAATATGATTGTCCTCCTCAAATGAGCTTACAGGTTTTCCAGTAGAGTATGCCCAAACATCATACTTCACTTTTGCAGGCCTTTGTGTGAACTGTAATGGTGAAGGTTTCATTCTTTATGAACTGTGAAACTACAAAAAACATACTTTACTTTTGAAGGCCTTTGTGTGAACTGTAATGGTGGAGGTTTCCTTCTTCGTGAACAGTGAAACTGCAAAAAAAAATATTTTCGAGAGCCCGACGAGCCTGTTCCTTGTAAAACGCAAATCAGCATTTCAATGCATCATGAACTGTAAAATTATGATTTTGCCTGAGAATTGTGAAATGTGACATCTTCACCCGCCACGTCTGAACATGGGCTTTGGTGGGACATTTTCCCTCGAGAATCGTAACGTGGAACAGCCCAACTCTCTTCCCTTTTGACACACCCCTCCCGCTTTCTCCATTATCTGCTACGGTGCACTGATAATCACATTTGATTGTCCAACTGTGCTACATTTTAAGCATTTCCGATTCGTTTTTGATGATTGGAACCTAAGCAAGGCTCAATTGGTAACAGAGGCTGTGCCCCGCCCGGTCGCCGATACCCAAATCCGGCCCACAGTGGGTATGTTCATCCACATCTGAATACGACGTGATAAAATAGCTCAGAACGCTTTAAACTGTAAGGTACATTTGCGAAACCATCCTGGTGCAGTTTATTTCTCCTCCTCTCTTCTATTAAATATGCTCTTTTTTCTGCGTCCTCTCCTGCTCCTCCTCCTTCTTTTCTGATAAAAATGGAAAAACTTAGAGCAATAACTATTATTGTGAATCAAATAAGTGACACAGGAATTTGTCCAGACTTGTCAGAAATTGCAAAGGTCATACCGATTTATTTAAAAAAAGAATGATAATGCTGTTTTTTTAAATGATATAAAAAGGCTCATATCTGTTCTTCCTTCAATTTCCCAAATATTTGGGCGAGTCATCTTTGACCTGACTCATCAATACTTTAAGACAAAGAATCTTTATTAACTCTCCAACTCAATATGGCTGCAGAGAATATTACTCGACTGATCTAGCTGCATCTGAATGAACGGACAGAATTTTGACCGATACAGACAAAGGAGACATACCAATAAATGTACATATATATATATATATATATATATATATATATATATATATATATATATATATATATATATATATATATATATATATATATATATATATATATATATATATATATATATATATTGTCTACAACCTTTGATACTCTAGATGACAAAATCTTACTACATAAACTATAGTATTTTGGAATAACGGAAACCAGTCTTAATTTGTTTGAACGTTGTCGAAACGATAGGAAACGATATGTAATCTTTCACAATGTAAAGTTTCCCTTTTTAAGAATAACGACTGGCATGCAGTAAGGATCGATTTTATGTCCGCTGTTGTTTATAAAATACGTCAAAGACATTATAGAAGAATCAAATGTATTGAAAATTAGTATGCATGCAGATGATACCACATTATATAATACTGTCCATATCATGAGTACACAGAACCCCAACAATAACATTTTTTTTTTCAAATTATAAATACCCAGTTAGACAAAGTTAACACATGGTTAAAGGTAAAGTTGTTAGCTCTGAATATAATCAAAACAAAATTTATGCTACATTATAAGCCTTTCAAGAAAGCATGCATCCCATCTCTTGAAATAGATACTGCCAAACTTCAATGTGTTAATGAGTTTAATTTCTTGAGATTCGATTTAAATAGAACTATGAACTATAATGGACATATACAGAATATTTCAACCAAAGTCTCTCAGAAAGTTGGCATTTTAAATAAGTTGAAACGCTTCATTTCAATCGAAATTCTGTTAAAGCTTTATAACTAATTACTTTTCCTATAGCTACCCATATGGACACATAATTGTTCCCAACATATGTGTGGAACGATTTTACGACCGAAATCATATAATAGAAAAGACAGAATCCCATCGGTTCTTTTATTTGAAAGCTAAGCAGATTACTTCAGATAGAAAAACGTCACTGAAAGTTCCTACTTGAGTGACGTACCATAGCAAAGCAAAGTTGAAAGTGAACAAAATGAAGTCGAAACGGCTGCTGCAAGCGCGCTAAACCAAGTAGGTGTTTTGCAAAAACATAGGATTTGATGCTCTGTTGGACAAAACAAAATCCCCAGGACGCGACCGTGTGAAATTATATACTACTACCTCACTTAGATTATTGCATTCTTGCATGGCGACATAAACTAAAGAGACTTTCTTCTGGTCAAAAACAAGCTGGTCATTCAATCATAAATAGCTCATTCACAACCCATATCTAAGTGGTTGGAAATTCTAAAACTTGAAGATATATGTATAAGCTAGAGGTTTTAGAATATGACTACAAATAAACAAATGATAAATTGCCAACTTATTTCGACAACCTTCCGATATTTTCCAACACTATCATACCTGGTCTTCATTTCTTTACGAAGCAGCCAATAAGTCATCAAATGGATCACCTTTTAAACGATACACTCTCCATTATAAAAGATAAGGTTAATAGACACACCATCAACAGTTTCTCCATAAACATAAAAAATACATGATAGACAAGTAATGACACAGAGTGTTGCAAACAAAATTATCATATTTTTAATTCGATTTTTTGAGCAGTCATCTGGCGGAGGTATTTTACTCTAATGTGTTCCAAATAAACGTTGAAAGGCAACCATCCAAGCTCACCTATTGTAGCGGACATTCAAGGTGAAGAGTAAAAAAACACACTGCAGCGCTATGTGAAATAAACGGCAAGATTATGCATTTCCATACTGTAGTACCGACATTTACACGATTTACATTTTGATGGGATGAAAGTGTTCTATTTTTACATTCTCTTAAACGAGTTGCCTTTGGAACAATCAATCCTTTCACATGTATCAAGTCTTGCAGGGAGCTTGAAAAAATAATGCCTAAGTGCTTATATGTTTTACATTCCGAAATAAACCTGTCTCCTAGCGTCCATTTTTGTTTTTGAATCTACTTTTTTAACCACAACCATGACTTTAGATTTAGAGCCGTTAAAACACATATATCATTTTGAAGCGAACACTTGGCATATATTAAGCATACGAACCAATTGGTCTTTATTTTCGGCCCATAGGACTATGTCATCGGCATATATGAGATAAGGATTATGGTTATTATTAAAAGGTATACCAGCATTTCCTTCTTTTAACATATCGATCAAGTCGAGCATTACAAAGGAGGGCAAAGTGCGATGCATCCTTGCTTAACTCCATTTAGTGTCTTGAACCAAGAACTCTCAAAAGCCCCAAATATTACCTTGTTTTCAACTTTATCGTAGAGACCCTTAATGAGACGCCTTGCTTTTCCTTGAATCTCGTTTTCCCACAAAAGTATAGTCTTTGCCTATTCACGGTATCAAAAGCTTTAGACATATCAAAAAATGAAACCCAAGTTTCAGTTTTTGGCGTTTCCGTTAACTACAGAAAAATAGAAGCGTATTTGCCAGCACATATGCTTTCATTTTTCTCATATATATATATATATATATATATATATATTAAGCCTTAGGTAATTTAGACATTTGTCGAAACGTGACAGTTATTTTTAAAATGGATGTTCTTTCTCCCTCTTCACATTACTTTCTTAGGTTTGACGACAGTTGAATTTGTTCCCTTGGAACTGCCGAAGGCACTTGTTAATTTATATAAATTACACTATGCTCACACTTCACTAACTGCGCTAGACGAGAACCATTTTTCATCCACACTCGTAGTATTTAAAATATCAGCGTGCAAAAATTTGGTTCCCCAGAGTTGAACAATTTTCTTTCCATTTCCTTGATTTCACGAAGATTAATCCAGCTTCAATCTATGCTTTCTCAAAATGAATTGGTCTTTTAACAGTTGATTATTATATAGTTTTTCGCATCTCTAGATCCGTAGACAGATTGGTTGAGATGGGAATGATCCTTGACTGATAGCCCTTCCTAACGGCAATGGTAACAGCGGAGTAGATGTTCTATGCTGACAAAAAAGTATATGTCAACCGTAGCTCAGCCAATTTAGTAAGTATTGAAGGCGTAGCTGCAGGTTTTTAAGTCATATTTTCAGGTGTATAAAACCGCAGCAAATAAATATGTATGTCAAACTTTTATGCTGTTTCAGGGTAGTACATAACATAAGTTATCGCATAATGGTAGCGTGTGCATTTACCTACATAAAAGTTGAGAAAATGTAATATACATGTATTTCAGAAGGAACGAGTTCTTTGGAAGATTATCTTTATGCAAGAGCCCAAAGTGTAGTCATTCAGGACCAGGCATCGTCTTGGGGGAAGATCAATGCAGGGATCCCGCAAGGTTCAGTCTTAGGGCCATTATCGTTTCTTGTATACGTAAACGACATTATGGATATTGTTAGGTCAACGTCTCTTTGCTGATGACACCACACGTTTTGTTACAGTTGAAAGTCCAACTGAAACGGCTGCAATTCTAAATCATAATCTGGAATCAATGTCCCAATGGTCAGATCAATGGCTCGTTTCTTTCAATCCTGAAAAAAAAAAAAAACGAAATCCTTGATAGTCAGTAGAAAAACATCCTTGTAGATCATCCCAACTTGACTTTAAAGAACAATAATCTTGAAAATGTAGAGATGCACAAACATCTCGGTCTTTGGCTTTCTTCTGATCTTTCATGGTCAGTCCATCTTAATCACATTATTGTAGAATCCCCAAAAAAATTGTTGGTGTCCTTAAACGTCTACAGTACAAGTTCAACAGAAAAGTTCTCGAATCTCTTTACTTTTCCTTTATACGTCCTCGCTTCGAGTACGCCAGTGTGGTCTCGGATGGATGCGCAAAGCCTGACAGGAATAAACTTGAATATGTTCAGCTGGATGCAGTCCGGGTGGTGACAGGGGCTTTTGCTCACACTGGACTCCAACATATTTACTCTGACACTGGCTGGGAAAAATTAGCTAAGCGTAGAAGAAAACAAAATGTGATACTTCTGTTCAAAACTGTTAATGGAATACCCCCAGAATACCTGTCTAGATTACTGCCGGGAACCGTTTCAGCACGGACAAAGGAAATACAGCCTTTGAGGGAAGGAAAACCACATTTTATAATTCCTTCTTCCCATCAACCATTCATGAATAGAATTCATGACTCCTGTCAGTTAGGATCACTGAGGATATTGACCACTTTAAACGGGAAATGAACAGGAACAGTCCAAACGTAATGAGTTGTATTACTTTGGGGATAGGGAAATTGCCTTAATCCATCCACGCATGAGAATGGGCTGAATCCAGCTGAACAATGATCTGTACAAAATTGGCGTTGTAGAGTCTCCTTCATGCTCATATGGAGCTAATTGAGAAATTACCAATCACCTTTTCTTCGAGTGTGATAAGTAAGCAATTCTACGGAACAAACTGCAATGTGAAATAATAACTCTTGGTAATCTTAATTTGAACACTTTATTGTTCGGAATAGAAGGAAGAGGAATTCAAAATGTCGAATTTGTTTAAGGCTATCCATAAGTTTACTAAATTATCTGGTAGATTTAGAACGTGATTCAAATCTGGAAATCTTGTACAAGTATTTTTACTTGCAGTTATGCTTACGCAGTAATTCCCTTTCCCCCCTTTTGCTCTCCTTTTTTCTGGTCCCGTGCGTGACCTGTCTATGTATTCGTGCTCGCAAACTCATTGTAGTCCTGTCATTAATGTGTAAGAGGCCCTCATATAGGCTGGTGAGCCTGTCAGCCAATTGTTTTTTGCCAATAAAATATGTTAAAACCAACAAATCCTTTGTTACACATGGAGGAATTCCTTTTGTTGATCATATTGGATCCTCTCGATTTTGTATTTCTATTTTATATTATATACTCATAAGCGTCTGTGATTGTTTGTGAGAAAGTTTGGCATCAATCGACGTGCTTACGCAAAACTTAGCTCAACACATTCTCTCAGGGCACTATGAGCGCCGTGTCAATTGGACTGAATTTGTTAGGACCGTCTGGGACAGGATCGACAATGCAGTGCAAGGAGGCGCCAAGCTACTGAATATCGTATTATTAACACGCGCCTGCTATTCTTTTTCATAAAAGGTTAATTGCTGAGCAAAGATTGTGTTGGCTCTGCTCCACAAGTCTTTCACCTTTTAGTACGACCTTTAATGTGTGACGCTATACACGTAATCGACAAAATTATGGACATGAATACTAGTTCTACATTGGTTTTCTTAAAATGGTGTAAGAGAAGTATGAATTTGCTCACAAAGGCATAGAAACGAGTTACAAGAGGGTAACATGACATTACAGTAATGCCATTGCAGCAATTATCTGTATCACTATTTTGAAATATATAGAAATAGAGTTAATCAATAAATATTTACCCAGATAAACCGACCAACACCCGGTCACGACACGTGTCCTTGGCTTTGCCGCTTTTCTTTTATGTTGAACTTTCATGGTTTCATTGTGCGCACGACAGAAAGCCCCGAGGGTTAACATGAGATAAGTCATGGCAGAATAATGCTATTAACCCTATCTTGTCTTATAACCGGGTCATGGTTGACCTGTTGCTTTGTTGTCTGTTTAACCTAACTCATCATTAGGCTGAGTCATGGCGAATCTGTTTCCTGCTTATCTCGGGGAGTTTCTTGCTAGTTGGTATTGTCAAACGATTCAAGAGCAATTCCTCATAAAAAAAAAATCTTCATTCAAGTATAAACATGCTTGGCATTAAATCAAGAGCTTAAGAGTTATGTCAGGTCAACAGTTTCCCTCGTTGCCTTCTGGAGCTCGTGGGACTCTTCATTCAAGGGTCTAAAAGGACGCAGAGGAACACTACTGACTTCAATCTGTAACGCGGCGCTGAGTGAGTTGCTAAAATTCCTTACTCTCCACAAGAATCATGTTATTGGTATCCCATTTTTTTCAGACGCAGTTTTGTGAATAGTACTGGATGATGCGTATGTGATGGATCAATGACACTGAATTATAGACTTAGTTAAATAGTCAAGTCAACATTCACCTTTACTTACTTATATGACTAAGTTAACAATTTTCTGACCAAACTGGACAGAGTGTGCCAGGTCAGGCTGTTGACGGGAGAACACATCAATCTAAGGGCTACCCCGTGTTTCTCTGATGTTTTGGTCAAGATGGCTGTTCAAGAGGTCATCTAAGAACACAAAACTGAAGATATTTAAAATTTTCCAGGCATTGTCAACCGGCATGGAGGCGTGGGTTAAAGCTTGAATTTGCTTGCCATCAGTACATTACTTTTTTTTTTCTTATTTCTTTTTTTCGTTGTCGCTGCTTTTAATGTATTTGACTTTCAACAAAGACAAAAGTCAGGCACACCTCCTAACTATGATGAAATTCAGAAGACCTGTGACGGTAAGATCACAATAAAGACATCATTAATTCAATTAACCCATTTCTCGCATAACCCCCATTTTCTTGGTGTCAGTTGCCACATGAAGACCTTTCATGCAACTAAGAGACTAGAAAGATGAAAAGTTGCCATAGTAACGATGCCGCTGCGCGGATCAATTTTCCTGAAAGTGAAACCTTGGTTTGGCAGTTCCGACGAGAAAGCCAGCCCAATAAGGATGTTCTGGTTTTGCATACATATGTCATTCCCAGCATGGTTTCCAGGACAGCCTTCAAAAATGTCCAAACTTTAAACCTTTTCAATGCCAGCATCTGGCGAAGAAGGAAATTCACATAACTGGCAATAACATTACACCGCCTGGGCTCGTCTAGCATTGATTCTATTTGTGTTCCATTCTTAGTATGTAATGTTATACAAATCGTCGATTTTCTCAGCTTCCACGCTTCGAGGGTTACCACCTGTTCCCCTGATTTGAGCACGCGCACCGTAGTCGAGAACTCCTTGAGCGTCTGTAACAGATGAATATCCATACCAAGCAACGCTACACGGTAATTCGAGCCTAGATGCCTTCCATGTTTGATCTGAGGAATTTTGTGGGAGATCGTCAGTGAATGTGATAAGGTAATGATTTTATTTTATATACCACACAATGGGTAACTTTTTATTTGGGTGAGTTCTGTGCAATCGCATAAGTACACACATAGTTTGTGTTACGTTCAGCTGGTGTGATATCAGGATCCTCTGGTTTCTTTACTGCCCGGCGAGTTTAGGAAAACGTGACACTTAATACCCCGTGTGCCCACGTGTTGTACTCGTCTTTAACCGCCTGGAGATAAAGTCAATTTCTTAACGTGGTCTCCCTGGGCGCATTCTACGGAGCCCCAGAGGGGGGATGAGAGAGAAAAAGATATTTCGCTCCCTCGAAATACTATTGATAGGGGACGAAACAATATTGTGAGGAAACGATACACTATTGCGACGGTACGGAATAATATTGCGACGGAACAAATTAAAAATGTTAGGAAACGAATACAATATTTGGAGGGAATGAAATAATATTGCGAGGAACAATATATTATTGAGAGGGAGCGAAAAAATATTAGGAGGGAACTAAATAACATTGTGAGGGAACGAAATAATAATATTTCTTCTTGGGCCCCTCTCGGGCGCTAGAGGTACCTATTTTTCGTGTTTTTCCCCTTCCCGATAATACTGCGAGGGAATTAAATAATTATTGCGTGGGAACGATTTTATTTTCTTCTCATGTCCCTCCTGCCGTAGTATTTCGGATGCACCGGGGAACTTTGAGCTGTGGACTAAAACACATTCCTCTTAAGGTAGCGGAGGGGATTGATACTCACGCAAAACAGTCCCGCGACTGTGACGTTTTAAAGATGAACTAAGTTTCACATTTCACCCACAAAAATATGTATTGTATCTATCGTACAGATATCCAGATTTGTAAGTAACAAGCTAACCTATCGATACGAAAATTTCCAAGGATTTTATAAACCGCTTTACAAGAAGGTATGACTTAGCACAATTTGTTAGTTTTTCTTGGGAAATAATGATGAAAAAATGTACGAAATATGTAAAATTAAAATATAGACCAATATGCAGGAACCATATTTTCTGTTTACATATCAAATTCATAGACAATTATCAAATTCTTTGATCATCATTAAAAAAAAAAGTTAATTTATTTTAAGCCACAGAACCCGCTGAAAGATGCATCTGACGGAAAAAAATAGACAAAAAGAAAGAAACAAAAACAAAAGCAGAATCAAAAACTAAAGACACAAAAAAACAAAAACAAAAACAAAAACAAAAAACAACAAAAAAAATCAAAAACAAAAACAAAACAAAACAAAACAAAACAAAAAAGAACACACAAAAAACAACCAAACAAACAAACAAATAAACAAAAAAGGTTTCTTAGATTATGTGCTTATCTTCGAAAAGGAGATTATTTGAAGTAGACCGACCAGTTTGCTTTTTATTGCCGCAGTATACAAAATTGATAAGCAGATAATTTAATAACGAGAAACCGGCGCAGAATGATCTGATGCCTTTTTCGCCACATTGTTGGCCGTGGTGAAAATTCTGCTCTGCAACCCCAGTCAGTTGTTTGGTTGCAATACTTCGAAGACATGTTCAATCAGCAGCTTTGATGCATAGTTTCCAGCATAAAATGATCTTTACTGATTTAAAAAGCATATATTTGTTCGAATGACATCAAAGGTAGCCATGCTTGCAAGCTCGTCACTGTGGTTTTTCACGTGACAGTAACAGTTTCAAAGGGGCTCGAAAGCGGATTAGCCACGCCTGCCGAAGGTGCTCTCACCTTGACCCCAGCAACATTGTTTGCGAATGGCGCTGCTTGAACAAGATGGGCTTGCAGTTTCACTGCTTGCTTCAGTGGGAAGAGTGATTGACGGAAAGGTGATGGTCACTCATTTTTGTCCATTTTGGATCGGGAGGAACATATTTTATTAGCAGTACGGATGGGGTTTTCGCTATCAGTGTTTTGGACTTCTTATCCACCCTCTCTCTCATCTTTCTCTGGAAATGAGTGTATCTGCCTTTCAAATCCAACACATGTAACATATAATTGTAATATCTAAATTATACACTTTTTTACGCTGATTACTTTCCCCTACACTTCTTGGGGCCTTTATATATAAATATATGAATTAGTTTCCAAATAAGTCTCAAATCTTCCTCCGGGAAGTAAAGAACGTATGCAACGAAGACAGACTATTCATGTTTCATGAATCATTCACAATGCCAGATGGGCGGTTTTCATACATTATGATCATGTTGAGGTGACAACTGAGACAAGAGTCCTGTTATTGGTGAAGAAACAAAACTGCCGAGATGAATAAGAGTTCAAAAAACAAAACAAAAACAAAATAGAAGAAAAAACGGAACGCCTTACATGGGTTGAGGATACATTAGTTTCAACATGTATGGGTGATAAGACATGAATTGTTACACATGGATAACCTACTCTATTGGTTTCCTAGAGTAGCCTTTGTTTAGACACTAATATTTGTTACAGGCGCTAACAGAATACACCATATCCAAGGTAATCATATTACAGTTTGTACGAATGGGTGAAAGTTTCCTGCCCGCTAATACGAACTATGTTTGCTTAATTAATTCTGATAATGCGACACGCATTTCAATCGTCATTTAAAAATAACGCAAAGTGAGTGTGTTTGGCAGGCAAGAAAGTTTCCAGTTCCCTCAAAACTGAAAATGGGATGGGGCTTTGCAAGGCAGTTTATTCGCCATGGCCTTGGCTTGGGTACTGAGATGTAAGGTTGTCAGGAGGGTCAATATATGCCAAGCCCATTTCAATGGTTCCTCAGTTGGATTGGATTGGATTGGACTGGATTGGATTGAGTTTGATTGGCTTGGATTGGATTGAATTGGCAGCTCGAGAGCCTACCGTTCACTGGTAACAAAACATATAATTATTTGAGAACTGGATTACCCAGTGGCCGTATACGTGGCTAATCGAGGCGTTCTCCAGGCATACACAAGCGCACAAGATTGTATATATAGGGCGCAGGACAAAAAACGAAATACTGTTTCCAAGCAGACTTCAAAACAAATGGTCCCATACATCAGGTATAAGGAGATGGCTCATAGTTATAGTTATGAGTTGACAAGACGTCTCGTCTGACTAATGGACAATTGCACTGCACCACAAATATCATTATTGGATTCATCCGAACGGTCAGCACGACCAGTTAACATAATTTCAATAAATATATCAGCGAGGAGATTTAATAAACAAAATTTAGTGAATGCTGGGAGCAAGTACATTAAAACATACCTCTGGTTTTTTATGAAGGGGCAAAACAGGAAAAAGTGACTTGTATCATCCCTTTAAGTAATTGCGAAATGTTTCTGTGAAATAAATGATGGTTAAATTTTAGAGCGTCCACGGCGCAGCTGCGTGTGCATAATATTAGCAAAACGAACACCAAACGTAAAGTATTTTGTAAATTCTTGGCTGCAAAATGAGTTATGGTTAACTTTGCCTTAAAGATAGAGAGTGTGGGAGACACTTTAACGTCGTCAGGTAGGTGGTTCCATGGACCAACAATAGAGGGCAGAAAGGATTTGTAATAGCAGTCACTCATACGTTACACCTGATTTGTCTGAGTCGAACGGACTGTCGGAGTGGCCGGCCGCTTTTTGTTTATACGTAGTTTGGAATTGAGTCGTAAAGATAAGGGCGCGTGAGATTATTTAGTGCTTTATACAGAAGAACTAGCTTAAAAAAATCTCCGGAAGTGGGTGGCGGCTCCCAGCCTATTTCAGCGAGTCATTTGATGTAAATCTCACAGCACCAGTACAGATTTTGGCTCCTTCATACTGAATTCCTTCCGAAATATCAAAAAGCTCTTTACCAAGGTTAGGTCTAAGTCTTTTCTCATCGTTTGCCATTGATATAATCGGGCCTAATATTTTTTTTAACTCTGTAAAGATATGAAACCCCTGTTGGTCCATTCACGAAGTTCTGTAATAAACTGAAGGTGACACAAAGCAAACTGTGTGGCTGGGGAGGGGCGGTAAAGTGATAAATCGCTCACAGACACATTTTATATGACCGATGGACCAGTAAAAAGTAATGTGCAAGCCACTGTCATTGACAAAAAAAAAAAAAAAGTATTGTGATTGTCATATATTCCCCTTAGTCTAAGATTCACCCCCTGCAGCATCATAGCAACCCCGTCTCCACGCCTTGCAAGCGGTGTTAAAGCTTCCCCGTCGGAAGTTTCACGCACTGAGTCTTTGTGCGTGAAATTTGCCCCGCGCTGAAGCACCCAGCTCCCTTGGGACATAAATCGCCTTGGAACTAACCTCGCGGAACCAGAGCCGCACCGTAGTATTTAATACTAGTACCCGACCAAACAAAAAAAAAATAGAAGTGTACGCATAAAGGCAGGACGATCATAAGACCCATGGCAGGGTTCAAAAATAATTAAATTCGTCAAATATATAGTGATAATTATTATAAACAAGCAAACTTAGAAAAAGTTATCCATAAAGAGAAAATACTGTATATTGTGGCGCAGGCACTAAAAACTATAGCGCTTTGGATGTGCAAAAATTGCAGTGGGAACCAGATGATTTAAGCTGTCAATTGGGCATGCTCAGGGAGCCATGTGCGCTTCATGTGACGTGAAAGCAAGCTAGCTATCGCAGCAGCTAGCTTTCACGGCGCATGAAGCCTTCGACGTGTCTTGAAGCGGTAGTTTCGTGAAAGCTACGAGGGCTGGCTGAAAGTTTATAAGCCTAAGAAGGATATCTGAATCAGATTGAAGCAAACTTTTGCCACCAACAAGTACAATTATTTAATGAATCATGGACATAAGAACTGCAACTGTGGTGTAATGAGTGTCTTTGAACCAGACCATCTTGTGAGCTTACCCATTGAAATAACCAGAAATGGACAAAGCTGGGTATAGGGCAGTCATCAAGTACCTGATACTAAAAGGGCTAACTCCAACACAGACACATGCCAACATGGTCTCCACTTTAGGGGATGACGCCCCTTCTTTTACCACGGTTGCGAAGTAGGCTGCTGAATTCAAGCGTGGCAAAGAGGGCCTTGACGATGACGCACGTCCAGGAAGGCCTTCAGCAGCCACATTCCCGAGAACAATACCCGGGTGCATGATATTTTGATGGAGGTTTGACGATTGACCACTTGACATATTGCCTATGTTGTGGACATCTCTCATGAGATGGCTGAGCACATTATCACCAAGTTCTTGGGACTGACAAATGTTTCTGCAAGATGGGTGCCAACACTCTTGACAGCGGACCAGAAACGAATCAATTTCTGGTGTACTGTGACAATTTATTATCTTGTGAAGCAGATCCCTATGATTTTTTTGGCTCGATTTGTGACCATATGTGACAACTGGATCAATGACTTTGAACCAGAAACCATAATTCAGTCTACACAATGGAAGCACCACCCCCCCCCCGCCCAACAACAACAACAACAACAACAACAACAACAACAACAACAACAACAACAACAGCAACCCCCAAAAAAATTATAGAAAAAAGAAAAGCAGAAGAAGAAGAAGAAGAAGAAGAAGAAGAAGAAGAAGAAGAAGAAGAAGAAGAAGAAGAAGAAGAAGAAGAAGAAGAAGAAGAAGAAGAAGAAGAAGAAGAAGAAGAAGAAGAAGAAGAAGAAGAAGAAGAAGAAGAAGAAGAAGAAGAAGAAGAAGAAGAAGAAGCCAAGTCAGTTTCTTCTGCTGGAAAGGTAATGACTTCAGTCTTTTAGGATTCCAAGGGTATCCTGCTGATTGACTATCTTAACTTAGGCCAGACCATAAATAAAGGACATTATGCTGACCTACTTAGACAGTTGTGTGTGAAGCTATCAAAACTAAGCGATGGGGCATGCTCCCTTAAGGAGTCCTGTTACTCCAAGATAAAGCTCCTATTCACAATTCGGTGGTGGCCCTGTCAACAATCTATGATTGTGGCTTCCAACTCATTGGCCATCAACCTTATTCACTCGATTTAGCCCCGTCAGACTTCCATCTGTTTCCCAAAATTAAAAAGGAGCTATCCGATCACCATGTCCCTGGTAATGATGACGTCGTTTCCGATGTAAGTCATTTCTTTTAAGGTGGTGCAGAACATTTCTTCTTAACTGGAACTCTGGCCTCCCAGCATCGCTGGCAAAAGTGTGAAAACCTGGAACGGGACCATGTAGGGGAATAAATGAAAACCATCGACTTTGTACGGATATTTACGGCTAGGCTTAAAACCTTTTAGACAACCCTCGTAGCCCGCTTTCATGGGCGAGGTCTCGATCACGCAACACCTGTCTCGAAATTATGACTTTTTGGCTCAGTGTACTTTAATACACCCGCGTACGAAGTGGACAATCCGCACATTTAAAATGTGGCATCCTTTTACACATAGGCCACAGACGATACCAATTGCAGTGGGTTGTACACTTCATACAAATTTACTTCGTGGTTAATATTTTAATGCCGCTGTTCAGCATATTTGCCATGTATATTCTGAAAACGATAGACACATTCCAGATGAGAGGCCAGGTTATACCATGCCTCCTTTGTTTTCTCAAGGGATATATATGTCACCTGCTTACACATATATACCTGCTTTAAATTTCTATGGCTAAATTACAATACAGGACTGATTTGCTTTGGTGAATACATTTTAAAATCCATTTATATTCATGAAAACAAAGAAGGCATGGTATAAAAAGGATACATCCCTTGTTCTCGTGATTTATCTGGAATCCTGCATTTTTAAATCCCTACGCTTCGCTCCGGGATTTAAAAAAGCAGGATTGTAGATAAATCCCTTGAACTTGGGATGTATCCTCTTCAGAAAGCAAAGATATGCGCCACACACCTAATGCACTTTACATACATTCACACTTGGTCCATGCCTTTGATTTGTGGCAGGGTATTCATTCTCCCGTATCCGTCGAGGCAGTCACAATAACAACACATTTTTTAAATGTTACGAGCAAAAAAAAAAATAATAAAATAAAAAAAAAAATAAAAATAAACATTTAAAATTGTTATAAATTTGAAAGCACACATAATTACTGAACCAAACGTCTATTTGTATTGTTTCCATCGTATTTATCTGTAAACAAGTGCAGTGCAGTAGTGTAGTGGGGATTTCTCAGTCGTTGTGCTTATGTTGCCACCGGTCAGTAGGCTAAAGGCTGCTGTCCAGATATACAATTGAAATCTCGGTAACTAGTTGGACATTAGGAAACAACTTAAAACCTGGTAATTTTATTGCCTACCGCAGGCTTGATCTGAGTATAACTTACCCGTCATTGCTAACCAAGCTTACACGTCCCAGGCGGGTTGTAGGACAGTGTACTGGACACGAAATGTGATATGCTGGCGTGAGATGTATGATGAAACCGTTTTAGTTAGCAAAATGGTGGTACAAAAGATGTTAAGGTCTCACGGTATTTCATATTATGCATAAAGTATTAAGCCGATACTTAAGAGCCTAAATGAGTTACGGTGCAATTATAATGAAATGTGTGTTACATAATCAATATAATCATAATGGAATATTTTGAAACGCTTTTCCGGTGCAAATGTTATGAAACGTATGTTTACCGTGTGTACATTATTGCGGATAATGTATTTTTGTTTAGTATTTGTAGCTATAGATTGCTATGCAAATTATCCTGGTTGGCGTACAGATAATATCAAGCAAGGCACGCTTCAAAATCACAACAGTTTTTATTTTTCTGAAAACGCAGTGGACCATTGCCGGGCATTATGATGTTTCATCAAGCAGCCTGTGGACGCTTTGACGCGAAATACTGTTTTAGTTCCCGCTGATAAACCTACATTTTATCAAGTGCACAGTGATCCAAAGGATCTATGTCCCCCGCCACAATAGACAGGAACAAGAGGGCTGTGTGAACAGCCCGTGCCTCAGCTGATCTTGACATTTATCACACTTGCAGCTCTATGAACTTGGGAAAGGATCAAGGGCACCACGTTCTGAGTAAGTCTGACCTTTATAGAAGAACACTTACATGTGCAACATCAAGGTTGAAGTAGTTCTCAAGTTATAATGAAGAGTGAAATTCATGTATGTTGCACTGTGACCTCACAAACGAGGTCAAGGTCATTCATGTACTGTCTCAGCATGACCTTCATACAAAATAATTAACATGTGTTGCTAACTCAAAACAGATCTCAAGTTATTAAGTAAACAGTAAATTTCGTGTCAGTTGTCCTGTGAATTAGCATTAGAATGCCCATTGACTTACATAGTAATCAATAGGAAAGCTGCATTGAAGGATAAGTACCCGAATTGAAAACTCTTAAAAATCAGGAATCCAAAGCAGTGCCACCTAGTAAACAACTGTTTGACCCTTCCACAACAACATATCCATCACATTTCAGCTTAATCTGAGGAACGGTTCTGAGAACAAGTGAAAAATAGCAAAACCATACACAAAATTAACAAAAAAAATTGCAGCGCCACCTGGTGAACAAATCGGGAACTAGGTGTCCCCGGGAGTGTCTATGTACGATATCAAAGCAATTGGGTGAACGGTTTTGGAGAAGAACTTGAAAATGTAAATTAACATTAGAATGCCCATTGACTTACATGGTAATCAATAGGAAAGGTGCATTTACCGCAAAGGAGTCGAATTGAAAAAATCATTAAAAATCAGGAATCCGCAGCATTCCCACATAGTGAACAACTTTGTTTGGCCCTTCCATAAGGAACATATCCACCACGTGTAATCTGAGTGATGGTTCTGGAGAAGAAGTCGAAAATAGATATAACACACAAAAATTCATAAAAAATTACAAAAATAACTGCAGCGCCACCTGGTGAAACATTTAACAACAAGGAGTCCCTAGGTGTCGTCCTGTGTGGTATCAAAACAATTGGGTAAGCAGTTTTGCAGAAGATTTTTTTAAGATTTGTCCAAAAAAAGAACAAAATAATTCATTAAAAATCCAAAAATTACTGGAGCATGAACATTTGAACAAAACTGGTAGAAACCCACCCAAGGTACATTGCCATCAAGTTTGAAGTTAATCTGGATAACGGTTTTGGAGTAGAAGTCGAAAATGTGAATTAGCATTAGAATGCTCATTGACTTCCATAGTAATCAATGGGAAAGCTGCATTGACCGGTAAGTACCAGAATTGAAAAAATAATCGTTAAAAATCAGGAGTCTGCAGCATTCCCACATAGTGAACAACTGTGTTTGACCCTTCTACAAGGAACATATCCACCATGTTTCAGCTTAATATGAGCGACGGTTCTGGAGAAGAAGTCGAAAATAGTTATAATACACAAAAATGGACATGGCTCTGCGACCTTGAAAATATGTCAAGGTCAAAAACAATACACAGTGCACATGCCCATCGTATGATGCATCTCTGGTATAAATTTCATTATTCTATATCTTAGGGTTCTAAAGATAAGCTCCCGGACGGACGGACGCACGGACGCACGGACGCACGGCAGGCCCCCTATCCTCACCAACTCTATGTCCCCCTATGCCACCTGCGGTGGCGGGAGACAACAAGGAGGGCTTTCTCTACCCTCCTTGATTTTACGGAACTGAAAGTTGTGTATGTGCAAGAACTACTTTCCCAGTGGGTATGTTGAGATAATACAAAATCCAAAGAAACAAAGTAAAAACTCTTTTGTTTGGAGTATTGCACAACTAAAGAGAGGCTGCTCATGAAGTGAAAACCTCTGTGGTTCGTACATATCCACGCCGTATTCGAGTGTCCATACGATATCGCGCACGCGACACAATGCTCTGAAACATACACAATGCTTAGTACTACTGTAAAAGGCCCAGGGTCAAATGGTTGTTTTTACTATAATGGAAAACCTGTACAATTTTAGACATGAGCCATAAGACCGTTCTTCAGAAATGGAGCTGCAAATACATGGTTTCTCTAAATGTATGGCTCCCCTTTTCTGCCAAAGATAGCTGTTGTTGATTTAAATATCTCTTGTTGTCAGATAAAGGCTCATTATAATTATGTTATTATGCATTAACTGCTGCGTTCATATGTATGTATATATATATATATATATATATATATATATATATATATATATATATATATATATATATATATATATATATATATATATATATATATATATATATGTATATATATATGTATATATATTATGTGAACTGGAAAGATGCACGAGCAATAGAAACTTGAAGGTCACTGCATTGGTCATATATTATGTGACCTGATCAGCTTGAAAATCACCACTTTGTCAACTTTCGTGCCGAAACTGTCTACGTGAACCATTAAGACTTATTAAGGTCCTATTCATGTTTGTATATAGGAAATATTATACATCCATAGCTTGTAAGTCCTACATTGCTGTTATTGTTACAGTTTCCTAATTTTGAGTTACATCCAGATGCATCTCTTTTTCTCATCACAAACATTGCGCTAACCACATGTTCAGTTAATTTTGCAACCTTGTTTCTCTTTTATTTTTGTGTATTTTCTTGTTACATGTCACGTTATCACGTTACACTTCCACCAAGGTCCACGTGTCGAAAACCAAATAAAATGCTCTTACTTCTCATTGGCTTTTCTACGTATAAACGCACTTCTCTGCGTTTTCTCCTCAGTAAAAAGCACTATAGTGTTCCTTTACACGTTTTCCCTGTCTTCAATCGCCGTTCACGCGAACCCCGGTCCCACACTTCACTCAAACAACCACCTGAAATTCTTTCATTCTAACGTTCGCAGCATACGAAGCACCGGTAAACTTGACGAAATTCATCTTTTGGCCCAACCAGGTAACTTTAACATTATTGCTTTATCTAAAACCTGGCTGGATGAACATTACCCCGACCAGCTCCTTTTCATCCATGACTTTGTAACCTCCGCATCGTACAGACCGCACAACGAAAAGGGGGGAGGGGGTAACGTTTATTCTCTCTTGTCTACCGTGCATAAGATGCCCGGATCTTGAAATTCTAGATTGCGAATGCGTCTAGGTTGAAGGTTCGACCCAGCGCGGGAAGGTATTATTTGGTAACTACTATCGTCCACCTGCCCAGTCTGCAGAAATCCGTGACGCGTTGCTCAGGTCTTTGGCATCTTCAATTTCCTCTGCCATTGAATGCAACTCTCACATTTTAATTATAACTGGCGATTTCAACGACAGGTGCGTTGATTGGAATTCCCAATATGAGGACAGTGATTTAGGTTTATCTCTGGTCACCCTTGTGAATCAGTACAATATCGTTCATCTTATAGATGAACCCACTAGGATAAGTGAATACTCGAATAATTTATTAGATCTTATCAAAACAGATTCTCCGGGTCTTGTTCTGGACTAATGAACCCTTGCCCCAATCTCAAATTCTGACCACTGTGTAATGTTTTGTTCCTTCTCATTTTCCCTTCATAAGGAAAAGCTATTCAAAAGATCAGTACGGGACTTCAATAAAACTATTTTTGTGACCTCAATGCTGCCTTTTCTGCCGCCCCTTGGAACACTGCTCATGATGTCTTGGATTTTTTGAATGACGCTGTATCATACTGGTTCTAATCTCCTTCTATCTACTGCAAAGGACTTCATTCCCTTTAAGGAAGTTACCATTCGCCCTAAGGACAAACCTTGGATAACTACAGACATCATAAAACATTCTACATCGAAATTGTGATGGAAACGCTTCAAGAGAGTATCCAACATACCCCCGCCCCCATAATTACGAGTGTCACATCAAGATTGACAGGTTATACCAATTCTACAAAAAATATCGCAATAAGGTTGTAGCCATAATCAGGATATCTGCTTCCTCTTACTTTTCTAATCTGCAGCTTCGACTTGATGAAAAAGACTTTGATTCTAAACAATGGTGGAGCTTGTTCAAGTTTGTCCTGGGATGCAAAATTCACCAAGATGTACCCCAATCACTGAAAATAACAAGATCGTATCATGCATCACGGAAAAATGTGAATATTTTAACTCATACTATGCCAGCCAGTGTAAAACACTTCCTGATGTTGGTGCCCAATCCCTGCCCGATCCCACGTTCTGAACCGAAGCACGTTTACGCAATATTACCATTAACGACAACAGTGCTAAGGAAGCTATATCTTCCCTGAGACTATCCTCTGCATCAGGCCTAGATAATGTAGGGTATATCCTACTTAAGAAAACAACAGATTCGATCTGTAAACCACTTTCAAAAATCTTTCAGCTTTCTCTTAGTCTTTCTCTTTTGCCCGATGCTTGAAAGAGATCCAACATATGTCTTGTCTTGGAAAAGGCCAATAGACAGTTGAAAAACAGTTATCGTCCTAATTTATTGCTCTGTAATGTTTCAGAGGTGTTTGAACGACTGGTCTTTAATGCACTCTTTGAATACTTGACACAAAATAGCCTACTCACTACCCAAAAGTATGGCTTTAAGGTCAATGACTCTACTGTCAATCAGCTTGTGTTCATCCCTCACAATATCTACAACGACCTAGAACCGTCCAAAGAAACAAGAATGGTGTTTTTATAGATGTGTCCAGGGCGGTTGATAAGGCTTGGCATCCTGGTCTCCTTTTTAGAAATTCGACAACTCGGCATATCTGATAATCTTCTACCCTGGATTGTCAGTAATCTCCCAAACCGATTCCAACGAATGATTATTCATGGCCAACCTTCATCATGGCTGCCACTTGAAGCTGGTGTGCCCCAGGGTTCCATTATTTTGGGCCCACTTCCCTTTCTAGTCTATGTTAATGACCTAGTTGGCAATATTACATGTGATTAAAGACTGTTTCTGACGACACTAGTCTACTTGTTAATAACCCCGTCAAAACTTCTAATCATCTAAACATAAATCTCGCCATTATACATAACTAGGAAAAGTGGTGGCGTGTTATCCAAAGCTTTAAAGTCTGTTTGTGTCATATTTCCAACCAAACTTGTCAAACCACACCACCCACCCATTCGTCTTGGAGACTCTCAAATACCTGTGGCAGACTCACACACTCATCTTGGTATTACTCTCAGTAGCAATTCATTCTGGCATGCTGACATTACTGGTATTACCATCAAAGCGAGCCAGCGAATTGCCTTTCTGCGCAGATTCGAATATAAACTTTCCAGCAAAGCTCTGATCAAACTCTATTTAACGATGATTGGACCAATTCTTCAATGTGGTTGCGTGATCTTTGACAACTGTGGTCCTAGACTTTCTGATCTTATTGAATCCGTACCGTTTGAAGCTGCCAAAATATGCACAGGTGCATTAAGACACACATCACACGTCAATCTCTCGCCCGAACTTGGTTGGACAACACTCGCCAGCAGAAGGAAGTATTTTTTTTACTTCTTTAAAAAATGTATCGCAATTTAACACCCTCCTATCTCTCCCAACTAATTCTTCCAACTATTAATGCTTGGAACCTCCGCCACACTAGCTCCATACATCCTATTAATTGCAAAACTAGTTGCTTAGACAAACCCTTCCTACCTCACATTATTAAGCTGTGGAACAACCTTCCCTCCGATATAAGAGTCTCAATTTCTCTCCAAAAATTCAAATCAAAACTGAAAACAATTCCACCAGCAGTGGATCATGTTGATATTAACTATACCCGAGGACACAGATTTGCCAACATTTATCATATCCAGATAAGTCTTGGATTCTCGAGACTAAACTTTGATCTCTTTCAAGTCAACATTATCCCACAACCTACCTGTTCTTGTTCTCACCCCACTAAAGATCTGCAAAACTGTCTGTTCTTTTGTCCAATGCATTCAACTTATAGAATTAAACTTCTCAACTCCATCTTCCGTATTATTGCTCCCGGCGTCCACCCGAATCTGATTATACACACAGCGAGTGACAGACTAGATCATATTCTTCTCTTTGGTAGCGACGAATTGTCTATTTCCTTCAAATTTACTATGTTTTCCACAGATACATCGTACATTCAAGACGCTTCATATTTTAGGCCCATTATGCATTAGTATTAATTTTCAATTGAGTTGGTCGCTGATTTACATGAACTTATTTCTTAAGTGTCCTCTATCGAATATCCTACTGCCAGTCCCTATTATTGTGAAATGGGACTTATATGTATACATTCAACCTGTAGCGAGCTACTTTGCTTTGTTTTGCATTTTTTGTGACTTAAACTATGTTTATTTTGTATACAGGGAACAAATCTGAAACATGCATACAGCTTCTTTGTTAATTGGGTAGCTTTGTTGTTGTTTTGTCCTGTGTTTTGAAATGTACATTTTGCGTGTCACTCCATGTTCCGGAGAACCCCCCCCCCCCCAACTAGTGACGTCTCGATGTACTATAGGCCGATCCAGTTGAAATAAATATGTTTAAACTAAACTACAGCAGGTGGGACGTGGATTATGCAAGGCTAGACCACAGACTTGTTTGGCTCTATAATGTTTACAATGTCATTAGTTTGAGTGAAACCCAGTTTTCAAAAGTCACATTTTAGTGTGCTCTGCTACCTCTGCCTGTGCACCTGCGGACTTTCATACTTTAAACTTTCGTAAACAATTGACCTATTTACGGAAAAGAACCCACACTTCTTCCAATTACAAGAATCATGATAGTCGCCGCCCTCAATAAGCACAACAGGTGATGCCTCGACCTCTCAACAGGGCCATGAAATTAAACTTCCTCAAAGTGCCTCTGTTTCTATCAACAGTGGCCAGAACACATCGGCAGGACCACTGATTGGCTTCCGCACTTAACCGACTTAGGAATACCTCTTAACCAGACTGAAACAGGGTTTGTCTGGCCGTGCCTGAAGCATCTGAGGAAGGTGCATCCGCCCAAGCTTTGCAACACAAGTTAACAATTTACAAACAAACTGTCAAGGTGTTTTTTTTTTCATAAAAAAACGAAGACAAAGAGGTCTAACCTTGATTTTTTTTTAATGTAGCTTTTCTTCTGGGTGTATCTGCATATACACTCTTCTCTATGATTATTGCCCTTGACAATGTTTATGTGAGCAAAATAATCTGAAAACGGCAAAAATTCCTAAGTTGGCTTCCAGTTCTCCTATGTTCATCGGACTTTCATTGGCAGAATCGTTTTGAAGAGCTTGACTCAGTAAGCAAAAACACACAAAGATGGGTCCTCTTGGAATTATTGTTATTACTACCCCGCACGCCTGTAACCAGTGACAAGATGCATAGGTTCCAGTTTTGCCAGAAGGGCGGCCAGATCAATCTGCCGCGATGTGCAGCGGCGAACAAAGATATCACAGGGGGGGGGGGGTGCATTATAAAGAACAAAGGCTTATCGCTGTGCATTAATAACATTTTCATCAGACGATAAAGGGAATATACGTTTTTGGGTTCCTTCTCGTTCATAGGATATCTTTCTACACGTTGAAACTGCCTTCATTGACTTTGTGAGTCCCAGGTTGGTGTTACCATTACCGCGAGTTACCATTTTGAAAATCAATTATCGTCCATCCGCTCTCCCCAATCACTATTGGAATATGAAAACATAAGCCCATCGATTTCAGTCTCTTCATGTCTAGTGGGTCGCCACAATAAACCAATTAAGTGGTCGTCCTGAACTTGTCTGGCAGTTTGCACAAGAATTACTGGCAGCATACATCAAAGGCTACAGTTGGTTGCTTTCGTTACTATGGCAATGGGTTGTGGAAATCATCCAACTGCCATCCAAACTTTGGTATATTATTTAGCATACGTTTGTCGGCAGCCATGTACGCGCTGAGGCCAGCTGAAACATGACAAATTCGTTTCCTTTTTATCACATAAAAATGTGCCTATTTTTAAATTATCTTTCGTGTCAAGACAGGTAAAGCATTTTATGCAAATGGGAAAATCATTTTGCGTTGGGTCATGATTTTGCCGCTACAGCTCAACCCTCTCCGCCACCTTAACGGCGATAAAAAAAAGACTTGGTGGTAATTAAAGAGAAGTGCACGTCAGAGGTTGATACCACTGATTGAAGGACGACCTGGCGTGTGAGATCACATGCTGGTGGCAGTGAAGTTAAACATTGGTGCCGTGACGGTTATGTTTTCACAAGGTTGTTCCCATAGTGAATCTTTCCACAATAGTACAGATTTAGACCTCTCCATGCCAAAATAAGGAACCAAAAGATAATGCTAACATCGACTAAAATTGCTTGAACAGTGTATGTGCCTGAAAACTATTAATGGCTCTATAGGACACAATTCTTCTGATGGATTGCGATTTCCCGCTTTTTTTAAAATTTTGTTTGTTTGTTTGTTATTTGTTTTGTTTTTAGTCATAAAGATAACTTGGATTCTCTTATTTCTCGCTTTTAAGGCCACCCTCACCAAACTAAAATAGTAAAACCAGCTAAATGGAGCATACGAGTCACCAGACTGGCCGATTGCTTGCACGAGGCCAGTCTGTGTCACGAGTATGCCCCACCCGCATGGTTTTACTTTTATCCCGTTACTGATTCCCTGTCCGTTTCCAATGGTCATACCACACCAGCACCAGGGGTACCAGGCTATCATGACCTTTGACATTTGAAATGGAAGGATATGGTCAAATTTTATCCATGTGGGAGTGTCTGATTATTAAAGTTGACTTTCAAGATCAAGCTCTACTTAATTGTCCGGTTGGAAGCACAGACGTGGAAACGGCCTTTCTACCTCAATGAAGCAATTCCTGGAAAGGAAGATGAATCACGTCCGCCTGGACCAGGCGTGGACTAACAGCGCCCGACCTTCTCCAGCCGCCATGTATAAGTCTACCTCCCTGTATACTCGTTTTGTGTGGCAAGCCGGTTTAATATTTAGTCTTATTTTGGTTAAAGCACGGACTCATTCAGCTATACTAAATCAATGGGCGATATCAATAAATAGTTAGTGATATCGTTAAACATTTGGTGATATCGCTGAAAAATAGTGCTATATCTATATCATTTAGAGATACGACTATATGATACGGCTATGTCACCAAATCATTCAGTGACATCTTTAAATGTGTACAATTCAGTGATATGTCCAAATGATTCAGCCATATCGCCAAATGATTTACGGAATCGCCAAATGATTTAGTGAGAGGAAATCGCTGAATCATTTGGCAAAATTGCTAAATAACATATTTAGCATATCGCTAAATGAACGGACGATTTTGAGCAAAGTGCAATCACTTCATCCTCCCTAAGTGTCATGTCAAGAATTTATCATCTTCTACAGACGTTTCAAATGATTTATTATAATGGTGCAAAGACACTGAATGCTGACCAGTAATTCTGTCGTCAAACTTACTAGTTACGCCTACAGGTTCAAATGCTCTTCTCTTCGCGCCAATCACTTTACACGCATAGAACAATTACGCACCGATTTACTTAGCCATATCGCTAAATAGTCTTATTTAGCGATATCTGGAAACGATGTGGCGATATCGCTTAATCAGGAATAGCCAGTGGTTTAAACACAAAAATAAAATCTAAAAAACATTAAATGAAAAATTTTACCATTGACGTGGTAAAACTATTTTTTTCAGATGAATTTTATGGAGAAAAAGTATTGATCGTTCCTTTCCCTATACATTGATTCACTCAGACCTAATAGGCACACGACCCTATGGTTTCGTTGTTACGTGGCAAGAAGAACAAAGGCGATTAATTACTATCGAGCGAAAAAAAATACAATGTCAAAAAGACAGTTTTGTTTCTCTCGCAATAGTCAATTTCCTGAAGTATGAGTCCCATCAAGGCCAGAATTTAATGAACCAATACGTCAATATAAATTGTGGTTTTTGATGCAGACAGGCCTATCACCGCTATGTCTGAATGTTATATGTTGTACAAATGCATATAACGCTTATTTGTATTTATTAACAACTGGCAATAAACTATACCACGTTATGGATACTGCGTTGTACTCACACTAGAAAAGCCAAGTGTTTGGTTACTCAAATGCAGTTACATAATGTTTGTCTTGAAGTCCGTAAAAATATTATAAATTTGCAACAACGTGCTTAACTGAAATACACTGGAAAAAGCAGTAACATGGATTTATGGATATTCTGATAATGCTTCCGTGGTAAAAATCGCAAATCACAGGAATAGAATAGACAGCAGACGGTTCAACTTTTAGATACTTGTTATACGACATCTATATGTATATGTTATGCCTGCTCATTTATAATTAGTTGCTTCTGTTATATTGCGTGACATTTCCCAAGCTTGTTTGTCCTGTGTGTATGTTGTAAATATACTAAGTGCGGCCTTTTGTCTGGAGAGCTTCCAGATTACCTATGTACAGCTATTAGGTGATCCAGAATAAATAAATATGGTTATAATACAATAGAATGAACAACCCTAGCATGAAGTAGAGACGTGCCATGTTTAGCAATCTTCTTTCTCGTGACATGCGTATACAGAAACGGAAAATAAAAATTAGACCATTTAGAGTAACATATGAATAATAGGAAATAGACTCTTAAGTAATACAAAGAGCTTTTAATCTAAACGTCCGTTCGGATGCTTCGGAAATAGCTGTGGATTTCCACATTTAAACATCCATTCTAATGAAATACACCTTTGCAACGTTACGTGTTTTTATTTAACTGCAAAATTACGTAACATCCATTTGGCTGTATTTTGTGCATAATGACTCGCTTTATACTTTGACGCAACATTGTGTAATAAATTGTATTGTCCCATCATGAAAAATCTCATGACATGGGTACCTGTTGGCGCAGTAAGTTGTTGTTTTAAACCTACCCAACGATATTCAACGGTATATCAACAGGCAATACTCGCTCAACATTTGCTCAGTGCAGGAAGACACGAGGTTACGTCCTATGCATATCGCTGTGGTTGAGGAAAGATAAGCAAGAGGAGCAGCAGTATCACGTGATAACTGAATCACGCGGAAAGACAAGAAAATACAACAGGCGCTACCGGCCGCTATCAGCCAAAAAGAGCTGGAAAACAAAGACGTGTAGTATGACAGAAGCAATTACAGGACTGATGTGCCAATCCTTGAGATTATTGATCCCATCAAAGCCTTACAAGATGCATGTATCCGAGGCCCTTAAATCATATACGCCCTATTGGATATCATACGGCTATAGACATAGCAGCCAGACGCCAGGCAATTTCCTTGCTGTGAAGACATTGGTATTTGCAGATGTGCTTAAGTCTCGGAATTTTCACGATTAGTCTACTTTATATACTGAACCCCAATGAAAAGTATCCACATGCCAATTTTGAAGTATTTTATTGTTTATACTTGAAACATTTCATACCTAGACGTGCTTAGAACTTAACAAAGCATTCACTTTTCTGGCGTAAAAATAATGTCACGCTCTACCGACATTAACGTCACTTACAAGCAAAAAATGTCATTAACTGCCCTAATTGAAAGTCACACAAATTTTTCTGTTCAATATGGGATGTGGCCACCTCGAGCATCAACACATGCTATACATCTGCGGCGCATACTGCTGACCAGGGTTTGAATTCTGTGTTGGGGAACATTATTCCATTCTTCCTGCAGAGCTTGGTTCAGCTGGTTTCGGGTAGTAGGCCTAGGTGTCCTCCGTTGAATACCTTGGCCTAACTGATCCCACAAATGTTCAATAGGGCTCAGATCGGGTGAGAACGCTGGCCATTCCATGACATTGATGTTGTTCTCATTGAGAAAGTTCATTGTTAATCTTGCAGAGTGTGCACGTGCATTGTCCTGCTGAAAGATCGCCAGATCTTGATGCTGCTCCATAAATGGGACCATGTGCGGCTCCAGCACCTCATCAATGTACCGCCTAGCATTGAGGATCCCTTGAATGACCACTAGGGGTGTCCGGTAGCGGTTGCTGATGCCTGCCCACACCATGACAGAGGGTCCACCCCATCGATCTGCCTGACGGACACAGGCATCTGCATATCTCTCCCCAGTCCGGCGCCACACACGTTCTCTGCCATCTGCTCTGCTGACACAAAAACGGGACTCGTCAGTAAAAAGGACGGTATTCCACTGCTGGCGAGTCCACCTGGAGTGTGCTCTACACCACTGCAGTCGTCTTTCTCTTCTGGGTTGGGTCAGCAGGTTACCCCTGTAAGGTCTTCTGGCTGTTAGGCCACTGCTCCTCAGTCGCCTCTCCACAGTAGAACTACTGACAGGACGGTGATTCACCCCTTGAGTCTCACGGGCTGTTTGGGCTGCTGTACGGAAACGGTTTCGCAGGTGCATCAGCCGGATGTGACGGTCTTGGCCAGGTGTTGTCACTCTTTCTCGGCCAGGCCTAGGCCGATCATCTACGGATCCAGTTTCTTGTTGCCGTTCAATTAGTCGTTGGATGGTGCGCCGAGTACACCCCATTCTTTGTGCGATTTGAGTGATTGGGACTCCACCCTCTGCAAGCCCCAAAGCATGGTGTCTTTGACCTTGGCTCAGACGCGGCATGATCGCCTCAACACACCTGAGACCACTGGCTTTTTTCTTGGCTGAACATCCCTTTTTAAAGCCACTGAAAACATCAGGTCATTTTAGCCATCCAATAGGAGTGGTGGTCAGAAGCCATATTCGGTGCACAAAAGTCACATGCATTATGTAACAACCCAGCAAAAGTTAAAAAGTTGTCCTGAATGACCCTGATGTAGGCTCCAAACCATGCATATATGCACACACAGTACTTAGTAACTTACAAAATTAATTTGTTAATTTTTTTATGTGGATCCTTTTCATTGGGGTTCAGTATATTTTAGTGATGAACACAGGTTAACCGATCTGATAACCATACTCTCTAAATGAGATAAGTTTGCCCAGTTAAGTTAAAATGTTCGCTCAAGGCTGCCTGCAGTCTCATTTGCAATGATATTTTATATATAAAAATAAAATAAAACAAAATAAATGAAATACAATAGGCAAGCTGGCAAACCCTGCGACCGATGAAATGGCCATCAAGCCGGCGACTGGCTGCAGTCTGGATAGCAAAAATTTATAAAAAGTAACAAAGTTTTACGAAGTACGATTGATGGGCCCAAGACCGTGGAGCTCGCGAAAGCAGGGAAATGGAACCACAGGCGCTCGTAACGTTCAGTCAGTCAAACTTCCGTGCTAATATACGCGGCAGGAGGAGGAGTGGGTAAAGAGATTGGACCTGGAACATCTATGCGTTCAATAACCCACATAGGACCATAACTGCAATAAAATATTGTGTATTCATCTGTGCAGTCAAGTATTTGTGCTAATAAGATGGTGATTGGTGGGCCTAAAACCACAACGTCGTCCCATGGAGCTCCTACATAGAAAGGTTTGAAACGAAGCTCACATCTGGACCACCACCCCGCTTCACGTTTGACATGATTTCTCCGTTTCTGAACTCACCAACAAGCTGTAACTCACCAGTTTTTTTTCAAAACTATTTTCTACAGGTATATCACACAGATAGTTTATTGAAATCCGCATATATCGACAGCAACACGCCTATAATTGTCGAAAATGTCCCACAGAATCCATTTCGGGCAAAAAGTCCGACTTCAAACGGGTATCCCATCCTGAATCGAGTTCGTTCCGTGGCATTAGCCGTAAGACAACACTTCTCAATCGTCAATCCAACAGTATTCTTTCATCCATGCGCGTTTTAATCCTGTTTTCTTTTCCACAAATCGTGAGACCTGACCAAATTTGATTCCACCAGTGCTTCTCGAAGGCATAAAGTGTGTAAGTGGCCATACTTTGGCCAGGACACAGACTGGTGGTAGCCCAGCTGCTCTCTGATTGGTTACACTGACTTTCAGCCAATCAGAGAGCAGCTGGGCTGCCAGTCTGTGTCCGGTCAAAAGTATGGCAGCAAAACAACTTGGATGAGTAGCACAGGCACTGACGGAATCAAGTTTGGTCGTGTTTTACGATTTGTGGAAATGAAAACAGGATAAAACACAAGTGGATCAAAGAATATGGTCCGATTGACCATTGAGAACAGTTGTCATACGGCTAATGTCACGGAATGAACTCGATTTAGGATGAGATACCCGTTTGAATTTGGCGCTGGAATGTCGGACTTTTTGCCCGACATGGATTTTGTGGGACATTTTCGACAATGATAGGCCTGTTGCTGTGGATATATGCGGATTTCAATGGATTATCTGTGTGATATACCTGTAGACAATAGTTCTGGAATAAACTGGTGAGTTACAGCTTGTTGGTGTGTTCAGAAACGGATAAATCATGCCAAACGTGAAGCAGAATGGTGGTCCAGATGTGAGCATCGTTTCAAACCTTTCTATGTAGGAGTTCCATGTGACGACCTTGTGGTTTTAGGCCCATCCGCCACCATCTTATTGGCACAAACAATTAACTGCACAGATGAATACACAATATTTTATTGCGCATATGGCCCTATGTGGATCATTGGACGCATAGATGTTTCAGGTCCAACCTCTTCACCCACTCTTCCTCCCCGCCCCTTCCGCCGCGTATATTAGCACGGAAGCTTGACTGACCGAACGTTACGAGTGCCTGTGAATGAAACAGGTCTGCTTTACGCAACGCTCTGCGCTGTAGACTCAGGGAGAGCAACCTGTTGGGATTTGCACAGGCAATCCCCCTCCAGTCGACAGGAAATTGGAACCTTAGATCTTAGCGTCAACATCAACAAGACGGCACGGTATAGGCTGATGCTATTGTGCCTGAAACTATTTGCCTTCCAGTAGTGTCACATATTATACAATTGGAAGTTGAACAAAAAGATGTGTTTGCCCCAATGCCTACGGATCAGGAGAGTCTTTGACACATTGTAGCACCGTTTGCGTCACACTGTAGGCTATTGTCACTGGACGCGGAAGAAGGGTGGGCAATATGGTTCCCCTGAGAAATATATACCATATCTTGAACAACAGAATTATGGATAAGCCTATTTGCCTTTTACATAATACTATACCAACTAGTTGCACTTATTCACACAAAATGAAATAGAATCAACTGAATAAATCAGAACGCACAGATGTTTGAAAATCCGGAAGTTGCCCGAATGCTTGGGCAAAACAGGTCAACAAACATTGTCGACGCTTTACCGATATATAATGATTGTTCGTCCTTTCTTTCCGATAAGAAGTCGAAAATTATCATATTTAGGAGTTCTCGCTGTACTTATATAATTAGGAATCTAATGGCCGGTAATTACATACTTTCAAACTTTTCAAGTTGGACGTCTCAGGGCAAACCGGGTCACATTGTGTGGGTTCACGTAAACAATTCGTATTAAACTCAAAACAGGATAACTTTGCGAGTTTGTGGGTGTCAATTAAATTTCATAGCAATCAGAAATCTTTGATGGTATGTTTGGTTTATTTTCCAAATGATGGTATTGACAGTGAAATTAGCCAAAATCTTAGTGCAGAGTCATACTGATAATATGGCATCTCTGAAGGCAGATGGACACGAATGCTTGATACTAGGCGACGTTAGCTGTATCCTACCTGTCTTCAAGGCGCCTATAAAACGCAGTCCAAAAGAGATCTCCTTCCAAATTTGGTTGAACCTTCAAACTTAAATGTTTTAAATTGTCACGAATCCTGTACGGAAGGCTATACATGGCAACCCAGTAATTCAACTCTATACGGAGTTGGTGGCGCTCACAATGTAATGGGCATAAAGGGTAAAGCTACTTTGACTGCAGACAGTCACCGGCACTCAAACCGAGTTAATTTTAAGTGGGACACTAAAGAATCCACTAACTGGACACTGCTTCGAGACAAACTAAATGTTGGTCTTGCGCATTGGGATTGTAACTCTTTCAGTACAGTAAATGGGGCTTGGTGTAGCCTGCGTGATGTATTAATAGTGGCGGGAGACAGCGTTGTTGGTAAAAAGAAGTGCACAGGTATGAATTAATAATCTGGGTATGGAGAGATTTGCAATTTAATTCAAAGCCGAAAACAAGCTAATCGTTTTTAGCTTTATTGGTCTAAGCCCAACAACGACTGCGCATGCTCTCCGGAATTTCTGCAAGAGCTTTGGGACGATTGCATTTGCAAAAAGCATACGATACAAGAACAGATCAGAGCCAAAAGTTTCAGAAATTAGATTCAGGTTGTTACTCAAAATTCAAGGAAAGGAACAAGAAACACAAAGGCGTATTGGCGAATACTTAGACGCTTAAATAAAAGCAACGACTTTCCACTAAGAATTATAGATCCCAAAGATTGCAAATGTATCATAACGGTCCCGAATGAAATAAGTGAAACTCTTGCAGATTACTGGAAAAATGTTGGCTCAATCGGTAAGAGGCAAAGTTCTGCCCTAAATGGCCTTCTAAAAGGTCAGGTTGATGCGCTTATGAGCTACAAAGGTGATACGACAGGCTTAAAAATAATTGAAATCCATTTGCGGTTTTGAGACTAAAAAATGGTAAAGCCTGTGAGGTAGACCATATGCCTAACGGATTTTTGAAGAAATGTGGTACAGCTTTGATTACTTCCCTGGTAGATCTATTTAACATGTGTAATGTATTAGAAGCAAATCCGGACCAATGGTTTCAGTTGTGCATAAAACCGATCCACAAAGATTGAAGGATCTAAAGAAAATCTGCGGAATTATCGCGGAATTACGGTCACGTGCAATGTTTATAAAGTATTCCTGTCTATAGTCGAAAGTCTGTTTATGAGGTTTTAGAGCAAGAGAACATAATTAGGGGAGATGCATGGAGCCTTTATGAAGCATCAAAGACTTAAGGACCAACTATTTATTTTATACGGAGTTTGTAGCTCACGGAAAAGACAAAAACTGAAACATGGGATTTTATTTTTGGATATATCTAAAACCTTTGATACCGTGAATAGGGAAACACTCTTTCTACTTTTATGGGAAAAGGGGATTCAAGGAAAAGCATCGGGTCTCATTAAGGGTATCTACGATAAAGTTGAAAACAAGCTAAAATTTGGTGCTTTTGAGAGTTCTTGGTTCGAGACACTTATTGGAGTTGAGCAAGGGTGCATCCTCTCCCCCAGTTTGTTCTCCCTTGTAATGCTCGACTTGATCGATATGTTAAAAGAAAGAAATGCTGGTGTACCTTTTAATGATAACCACAATCCTTGTCTCATATATGCTGATGACATAGTCCTATTGGCTGAAAATTAAGACCAATTGGTTTGTATGCTAAATATATACCAAGTGTTCTGTACAAAATGCAATATGTCTTTTAAATGCTCTAAATCTAAAGTCATGGTTGTGGGTAAAAGAGTAGATCCAAAGACAAAAACGAATGCAAGGAGACAGGTCTATTTTGGAATGTTAAACATGTGAGCACTTAGGCATTATGTTTTAAAGCTCCCTGAAAGACTCGATACATGTAAAAGATTTGACTGTTCCCAATGCAACTCGTTTAAGAGAGCACATAAATAGTACACTTTCATCCCATCAGAATGTAAAGCGTGTAATTTTCGGTAATACAAGATGGAAAAGCATCACTCTGCCGTCTGCTCACGTTGTGCTGCAGTTTGGGTATGTAACACGAAGGAAGTTGAGGTTTCTCTAAAATTATTACAATACGCAAAGGCAAAAGCCATTTTACAAGTTAACTCTTCACCTTATGTGGCCACTTCAATAGGTGAGCTTGGATGGTTGCCTTTCAATGTTTGTTTGGAACACATTAGAGTCACATACCTCCACCGGATGAAATTTGATTTGCCTGACACAAGACTGTGTAAAACAAATTTTTGATGCCTTATTTGACTATAATTGTGGCAACATTTCTGGTGCATGGTCGAATGTGGAGGAAATGAAGAAAACGTTTTATAATGTATATATGGACCGTGTTTTCCAATCAAAAATTCCAAATTTGTTACTTCGTTTTGTAAAATTATCAATTGAAGCGTACAGAGTGCATTTTTTTTTTTAGAAAATTGATGAGAAAAGGTCGCTTAATTGGTGTAAAATGTTTAATCTATCTACTTTCGGAGAGAGATACTAATGTAGTGTAGAAAATTTTGCCGGCACAAGATCAAAATTTCTGGCCAGAACTGGATGCTTGGGTCTCGGTGAGGATTTGAAAAGATGGGATATCTCTGATGGTAAATGTGCTTTATGTAACAGTACTAAGAAAGATTTACCCCATTTTCTACTTTTATGTCCAGCACGCAACCAAATACGGTCGAAAATGTCTGTATCATTAGTAAGAGAGTGTAAACAGTTATATCTTGACTATGTAGGGCAAATTTTTGTCAACCCCTTCTCTGAACAATAATGTCTGTTGGCGCATGGGTGAGTACTTTTATCACTCCGGTCAATCACCGACCTTTAATCTGACCCACTTGTATAGCCTGTACAGTGTATATATTGTGAAATTTTTTAAGGTTGAATGAGCGCGCACGCCACGACGCGTCACGTGTTTGTGTATAGATAATTTTTAACCATTTTAATGTGTTCAAAGCAAAGTGTATATGTACGATTTTATCTGTTTAACCCACCAAGGGTACAGCCCTATATATATATATATAAAAATATATATATATATATATATATATATATATATATATATATATATATATATATATATATATATATATGTATATGTATATATATATATATATATATATATATATATATATATGTATATATATATATATATATATATATATATATATATATATATATATATATATATATATATATATATATACCGTGTGCCAAAATGTGACATTTGGCTACTGATGCAAATGTCACAGGGTAATACGGACCATGCCAATATGCTTCACACATAATCTCCGTCCGTTGTAGACGTTCTTTCATCTGCTTTGTGCAGAAAATAATAGCTTATTTCCAAATGACAGTCTTTAAGGTAAAGCTTATACATTTAGGTCAGCCCATGATTGTATTAGGCGTTTTTCTCTTTTGTTCGATGAATTAAGTCGTTCAGGAATAAACGTCAATGATACAAGGAATTATCTTTCTAACCCTTTGCCCGGAAGCCCGCAAATAGTCTTGTTTTTGTGAATCGCTATTACGCAATATGTAAATGCATTCAAAGAATTGTTCAAGAATACATTGTGGAAACTAAACGCTTCCAGCACGGTGCTGTAACATGAGTTGTATTTAGAAAGCTTGGCGCCACTATACGTCTTGAAAAATTCTCATTCACAGTCGTCGTGGGACCTCATCAATCGCAGCATGTTTGATGAACTTTGTCGGGTCGGTGGGGTCATACTATGCCCATAGCCAGCCCTTGTGTCTGTTTCGCCGAAGCTGTGGTGTATTTCTTGAACTCGTTGCTTTTTTCATGGTCACCTCCTATTGACTTTAGTAGAGGGCGTAGCCCTCCTCCCCAATAGTGTTCTGTGACAAATATTGGATATACGCGAAACAATTGTACATTTGTATTATCATGGAAAATAATATATTTAGACGAAATGCCTCATAAAATGACCTTTAAGTCAAGTACCAGCATGCCTTGTCTTCACTTGGCAGGTAGAGATTTGCTTTGGTGATAAGCTCTATGTGGTACGCTAAGAGTACATTGCGCCGAATGTGTTCTGTAGGGAGACCTGCTCATTCAATTAAAATTTACAACTTTCCATTTAGAAGGTGTAATCTTTGGTCGAACCATGGCAGCGCCACCAGGTTTCATATGCTTAAGGTGGCGGAGGGGATTGAGCCGCGCGCAATGGTGTCGCTACTTTGACGTTGTACGGATTTGCGTTGTTTCACATTTCACCTGCAAAGCCAAACATTTCATTTAGTACAAATATGTAAAATTGTCAGAAACAGCTTTCATGGCTATACGATAATTTTCATGAATTTTGTGAGCCTATATATATATATATATATATATATGATATGCATATATATACATATATATATATATATATATATATATATATATATATATATATATATATATATATATATATGTATATATATATATTATAATACATTTTAGTAAACCATCCAAATTTTTTTTCAGTTGCCCGTAACAGTACATTATTTTTTCCACCCTACCTCACAGTACTTTGTTTTATTAATACTGAAACCTATGGATGCAAATATTTCAGCTACCATTGTGTAAGAAACATAAGTCAAGAGAAGCATTTTAGAAGCCTTAAATATGTCTGATCCATTCGAAAATTACGTGAACACAGAGGTTCCAACAAAAAATCGTAAAGTGAGGGTCCAGGGGGCGAAGCCCCTTGAAGCCCAGGGGTTATGGCGAAATAAGGCTCCATTTGGAGGCTTATTTCGCACTAAATATCACTAAGAAATTCCCGTACCCTAAAAACCATGCCACCCACCCCCTCCCAAGTTTATGACTGGCTATTCTGCGGTAAAAATGGGAGAAGAATGAGAAGAGACAATATTCTAAGAGCACCAGTTTATTTATGTTGCACAGCATAGTTTAATCCAAGCACCTGTATAAAAATTGGATAGCATCTTCAGCCATGACTTACCCTACTATCGTCACCTCGGATACAGTATTTTGCACCATTCATATAAGCGCACTTTTAATATTCTCTTTTGACTCACTCAGTAAAATATATCAAAGTGCTATTAATACACGGTATTACACGCTGCATTAAAAGTGTGTCAATGACCGAGGTGGTTTTGGCCTTTTATCCTGGATATTTTAATATCTATTTCCCTGGTGATTAAGACAACACATGTTATACCGGATACAAATTATTGATTATATGGAGCCAAATTTTATGAAACGAAGATAGTTATAAATTAAACAAGAAAATCATTGCAAATGAAAGATTTTTGGATCAAAACACCTAATTTAGCCTTTACCTTTGGACTCAATGACAGACTGGAAGCAAGCAGCGGCCTACCACAGTTACAAGCTTGCCTTATTGTTCTTGACATCAGGTTAAGAAATAATATATTTTGTTTGCATTCTCTTGACTTAAATACCAATAACTTTCATTCTTTTCTGACTTGCCCTAATAAAATTTGCTGTTAATATCCAAAGATTATTAGAACATTTGGCTACAATAATTTTACAGATTTTAAACTTGCCTGTTTTGCTACTTAACTTTATCATTCTTCTTCATTCTCTTTTAATAATCACTTTCAGACATTTTAGCCTTACGTGTTTTCCGTCCTGTTAAACCCCCTTGGGCTATTGGTAGCAAGCAGGCGGCCGACGACAGTTACAAGTTTGCTTAATTGTACTTAAAAAATCGTGTTAGGAAAGATTATGATCTGATAAGATGTTTTCGACCTAAATGCTAATGACTTTCACTCTTTTCTGACTCGCCTAAATGCACATTTACTAAATATAAAAGAATTACTCCAAATTGAAAGTATTTTCTCAAATGTCACAAACCTGACACATTACATTAAAACATTGACTCAGTGTTGGGCACTGATATAGAGCTTATTGTTTGGAGACTTTCAAAGTGAGGAGTAGGTGTCATCGTGGGGTTTGTTTTCCATTTCTGGAGCAGGATGTCCATTATTGCAGTATCTGTTAGGATTTCCCTTGGTTTGTACAGGTGGTCTTGGTGCAACTGCTTATTTTACAATAACTGGGACTGAATTTAATGCCCCAGTTTGTTTTTAATTCAGTTATACAGTGCCAGATGGTTTAACTAGGATAAGCTATCCAGCTAGAGAGGGTACATACTGGTTCAGGGGTAAGTCAAATTGTTCTTATCTAAACTTGTACTAGACAAATTTAGTAACTATGTTTTGTTTGACAGGCATTATTCTATCATAATAAAGCTGTGCATTTATGAGCAAAACTTATCATATTTAGCAAAAAATTATCATTTGCAACATTCATATTTATTTATTCTTTATTATTTGGGTTTTCTTTGCTGAATATTAAGCTTAGGCAAGGAGCCGCTACTCAGAGGGACATGTACAGGCTCCGAAACATGATCTGACTAGTTACCCGCTGAAGACCCTATGATTTTGTTTGGGCTAATACAGCCTATGTCAAAATGCAACAGAAGAACGTGTGCAATATGGACAACAGTACTTCCCTATGTATATAGTTTAGACAGTGAAATGTTAGATTATGGGGAGTAAACATTTCGGATTCCAGGATAGGGTAGTGATTGCTAGGAGGAGTGGATCTAGACAAAAAGACTGTTTATGTCGGGACAATGTTCTCACTAGCATCGCATTGTCATTACTAATATTGTTCCTTTCTATACTGTACATACAAGCACATAGCATTGATCACTTGAATTTGAAAAAAAAAATCTTGGTTTTGTAAATTAAAATGGAAACATAGATAAAAGATAAATAAAATCAGACCTATGCAAGTTAGGAAGTCCTTTTGATGATCGTCTGCCCCCGAAATCATGATTTAGCATACTTCAGATAGTAAAACTAAAAACACAAGATTCTACATGCCACCTAGAAAAACTCATAACTCTAAAAAACTACCACAAATGCGTGCCATCGGGAAAAAGTACATCCAATTATACTCTATAAAGTGTTAGACAGGGACAGGTTTAACTTATGCAGAGTAAAGAGTTCAGATTGCGGAATAGGGTAATGACTACTGGGAAGTGGTTTTGGACAAAAAGATACAAATGCAATTTGTGACACTATGAACCCTAATAGAGCACCAGGACCCGATTGATTGAACCTGCACTGTAAACTTGAATTCAGATTCAAGTTCCTCATGAAGCGACCTTTCACTCAAGTACCTGCAAGCCTAGGCTTAATTCAAAAGTTTCACCAGAAAATTTGAGCAAAATCAACAGGTTTCCCCTAGGCACTTCTTGAGCCACAATACAAGAAGTGCCCAGACGAAACCTGTTGTCCTCAGTCTCAAATGAAGCACTCTAAAGGTTAAATGAAAATCATACGTTCATACAGCTTATGATATAAGTAAGACCATATTGCCTCATCATAACAACAATAGTGAGTATTTTGCTTGTATGTGCAAATTTTCTTTTAGTATTTTATCATGGATAGGCAAGCTTGAAACTAAACACGAAAAAGATGAAGTAGGTGCGAAATGCAGCCAAAACATTTTAATATGCATAATAATATCCATATTGCACCTTTTAAAATGACAGTTCCTGGCTTAGTTTATCTGAACATATGAGAAAGAGAAAGAGAGAGAGAGAGAGAGAGAGAGAGAGAGAGAGAGAGAGAGGGAGAGAGAGAGAGAGAGAGAGAGAGAGAGAGAGAGAGAGAAGAGAGAGAGAGAGAGAGAGAGTATTACTATGCTTGTATTTAATGAACATAAATTTTGATTATGAAATTCCAATTCATGTACTGTTAGTTCTTTCAGCCCTTAAGGTAACCATAGTTGATCTCATTTCCATCAATATCATGGTTCCATTTTCAAAATCTAAAGCTTTTCTAGGAGCAATCTGAATGCACTGCCAGAGTTTACCGAGGAAAACTCGACAGAAGCTTTGATTCAGCAATGAGAAGTAACATAAAAGTACATATAAAGTACATTCAAACAGTGTGCAAGAAAATAGGTAATATAAGTGAACAGAAAATGTGAGCGTGGCACAAAAGGACTTGTATTAAAACACACACACACACACACACACACACACACACACACACACTAAAAGTTCTAGCTAATTTATACGGAATATTTAAAGGCTAATATTAACTACCAAGATTTTTCAACATTGCTAAATGAATAGTACAATTTTTACTATATACAGTACACAATTTTTACTTTTTGCAAGCAGTGCGTTATTTTTTAAGGTAAATGAGGCAGTACACAATTTGTTCAACGGCGTACATAATTTATTGAAAAAAATGAATAGCCCACCCCTAAGATTCTAGTGAAATATTCCCTTACCGCTGTTGGTTTATATACGAAGTTCTGCAATAACCTGATCCCAACACAAAACCGAAACTTCATGACTCTGGTACACCGGTAACTCCACTGATCGCTCACAAACACACATTTTGCATGACCGATCGACCAATAAAAAACAAGTTGCAGTTATTTACGAAAACAACAGTAATCCGATTGTCATAACCCCCTAATGGGCAAAGTTTAAAGTACCCCCTCTCGAAATCAGGTCTTCTTGGCACAGTGTGCTTTGATACACTCCCGCAGGATGTGGACAAGTCCGTGCATCTGAAATGTGGCAGCCTTCCACACATAGACCATAGACGATGCCAATGCAGTGGGGTGCATACTTCATATACATTTAGTTTGTGGGTTACATTTTATCAATCAATCATTTATTATGTGAGAAAATATGCGTACATAGAAAATACATATAATGCACACATCCTAATTCATATGGTTTGTATACATATGGCACGTGCCTAGCACATAACCTGTAAATATAAGTATCGAAAATAATAATTATCATAGTATTTCTTAAAGCAATTTACACTCAGTGCTGTTACTATGTGATTTGGTAGGCCATTCCACATACAAATGAGTCTGTTGCTAAAGAAATATTTACGCACATTGTAATAACGTCTGTTAACTTCCAGGATATGAGAATTGCATCTTAGCCCTTGGTTCTCCCTTCTGGTATAAAAAAAAGAGAAAAAAGAAAAAAGAAAAAAAAAATCAAAATTCAAAGATTCCAGGTCTTTTCAACATTTTATAAACTTCAATTATATTAAAGTTGCTGGTTGTTCACCACAATTGCAATGTGTATTCTCAAGACGGCACTCTGAAAGTAAAACATAACAGAAAGAAGAAGAAGAAGAAGAAGAAGAAGAAGAAGAAGAAGAAGAAGAAGAAGAAGAAGAAGAAAAAGAAGAAGAAGAAGAAGAAGAAGAAGAAGAAGAAGAAGAAGAAGAAGAAGAAGAAGAAGAAGAAGATGTGAATGAGACAGGTGTATTTGACGTTAATCTTTTTCTACAGCAATTTTTGGGGGGCAGGTTTCTTTCTTTACAATACAAAAAACATGCAAAAAGGCCTTTATTCTTAAACATTCTTGTTAAAATATATACAAGACCACACCTTGAAAATGACGAGGTTCCAGTTTACGTTGGAAAGGCCAGCTGTTGCCCTGGAGTAAGTTATCCCGATACATTCTGGTTCCGAGAAAACTACCCATATGAATGGTCTAATTTTGACCAGCTATTTCGCACTCAAGCAGACTACACGTGACATCACGCTGCTTTCGGGTGGTGGTCCCTACATGCAGGAAAAACTTTTAAAATGTTTCCGCAGTTCTGTAGCTTCAGGAATTTTTTGCTTTCATTACTTTGAACATAGTTGCCATATAACCGATGCCAAAATACTCTCTCTAATTGCGGGGTTGTGTGTTTGTTGCCATGAGCAAAATAATCGTAAAAAATGCGGCGGAATTAAGTGAAGTTACAGTAATTAAACCGCAATGTAGTTATATAGTCGCTCAACTGGCTTAATGATACCAGGGCGGCTCGCACCAAAAGGCTGGAAAATTATATCTTCTACAGCAGTCCACATTTTCTCTCTATTTAGGCCCCTTGAACTTTGTTGTCATTGATTTGTCGATGTGCAGGTGTATGGGGTGATTTAGTTTTGTGTTGTACATGGATCACACAAAGCTGCAATAAATTGGATCCACGATTTGCATGTCATGTAAAAATGAAGATACGTTACAGCAGTACAAGAACGCTTATGGTTGTGCATGTACCTGTTGATATTTCTTGATACAATGTACAGTGAAACTTGTATGTTGTGGACATATCTCATGCTGTATGATGCAGTTGCATAACAGAGGTGTCCACAATAAGCAGGTTTGAATTATGATAACCAAATAAAATGTTCCGCACTTTATGATATTGTCCTTAGACAGCAGTGTCTACAATTAAGATATTTCCACGATATTGTACTGTAATCTTTTTCATGATGCCAACGCACCGTGCTCATGAGAGTTACGGGGCACAGTCATGATTAAAGGGACTAGAACTCTTTACACCAATAAAGTTATAAAAACGCTAGTTTTTGTTGAATATCATATTGGGTATTCCACAATTTGTATTTGAACCCTTCAAAACTATATATTTCATGGAAGAAGACAACCTGATAAATGTAAAGCTAGCAACAATTTTTGTCGCTGTACAGTCATTGAATCGTATTTTGAGTACAAATTTAAAAAAAAAACGCTCAAATCAATTTCCAGATAAACACTTGGTTTTGATCAAAATAGCAGAGCACATTGCTGGTTGCAAAAGCGCATCTCAAACTTGTCATAAAGAGTTTAGTTCAAATTTTAAAGCTTTTTAACATTTCATTCAAATTTTTTGGAGTTTCAACAAAATATCATTGATCGATAAAAAAAATACCTAAGCCCTTTCTAACAAATCCAATATACGATTTTTTAGACACAGGTGCCAGATTTAATTTAATATTAAAAGCTAACTTGTATGTTAATTTTTGAACCTGCTTTTTATTTGGTGTAAATTTCGCTTATTTTAATTAGAATCAAATTGAAATAATTGTGATAGTTAAATCTGAAATTCAATAGGGAATTTCAATTTCGACAAATGTTTCCTTTCAGAATGTATATGCTTTTGATAGTCTTGCATGAAAAACGAATGAGGTAATTACATATTTCAAATGAAAGTCACAAATTGTATAAGCCCCTTAAGCTCAAATGCATATTTTGTTTTACAGCATTGCTACTGACAGTACTAAAAATAACAAAAACTTCTTTTATTGGACCGCTATTTGTGACGTGTTCTGTGTATAAAAATATTCCTCTCGTTTCGTCGGCTTAACGTAATGTCACGTTCCTTACACTTCAACTTATCATATTATATATTTCATTAATGCCAAAGGAATTTGTACACAGGTAATGTCAGTTTATCAATCAACTTTTTAGATACGATATATTTAAACAAATGCAAAGAGCAATAGCACTTGGTATTACAGTGATATTGACGGCACAGAAACAGTGCCATAACTCAACCTGTTTACACTGCTACAATTGCTACAAGCATTGCAACTGCGACGACTTATACCACAAACTTGTACTAATACTACTACTTCTAACTACTACCACTGCTATCACTACTGCAATTTGTACCACTACTACCACTACCCATGCCACTACTCGCACCACTACAATTACCACTACTACATCACTAAACATTAGCGAAATACTTAATATTACTTATTTATAAAGGGTGATAGAAACATTGGGGGCGGGGTGGAGTTGAAGCGGTTTTTCTACTAGCGTACTGACCACATTTTTTTGACGGACCTGCGCACCGGATACCTCTTTATTTTCCGTACTCCTTACCAGCACCCCCCACCCCTTCATATACAAAAATAGGAGGGAATGGAAGTTGTGAAGTAGCATGGAGATATAATCTCCAAATAGTAGTTCGATGATTGGCCCACAGCCAACGTTTCTAAAGATATTTTTGCACAAGGCTGGACCTGGTGACATTCAAATCCTTCCCGTTTTGCCACGAACAACCCATACATTGATTCGTTGATACTGTTGGTTGCGTATCTTGAATTCTGCCTCAGACAGGTAATTGTCTCCAGCATCATCAACAATGCAAAGGTGATCCCTCACTGCGCCCTAAAATATATGAACATACCGTACATGCTTTATTAGAAGACGCACCCCGAGTATGGGACATCTACAAAGCTGTAATCTCCGTCATTATGTTCAGCAAAGGTAACAATAATACAAGAAGCACCCTGACTTGAGGCTGCCAAGTTAACTTTATTAAAACAAAAAAGTTCCCACCCGAGTTTCATGTGTACCACTTGCGGCAATTTGGCACGCTATATGACCATTCTACGCGTTTTTTCCTTCATTGTCACGTGTTTTTACGCCATTCTATCAATATTAAAGGACCATGGTATTACCTTTCAATAAAAGGTGTGTATGGTAAAAATGCAACCTGTCTATTATTACTTGACCTTATGATGTTATGCGTTCTCGCTATGTCTACTCATAAAGCTAACATAATAGCTCATCAGGTCATAGCACAGGAAAATGTTTATAAGCAGACGCATCCTGACTTCATCATCTTCAATTTGGAAAAACGTGTATTCTAATCAAAGTCGCGGCTTCAACTAGAGAATTCACGATATTTAGGACTGATTGGTTGCAATGCAGCAACTTAAATGATCCATTTTTTGTATGACCAGTGAATGCACTGTATCACAGCCAGTAAATGAATGCAGCCCAACAATACCAGTAGGCAAATCATGACAAAATTAATTCAGGACATGCGTCAATTCCACTGCATTTCATTGTCTGTTTCACGAAGAAAGTGCTTGCTTGCTCAAATGCTGCTGCTAAAAGCATGACATGATAAATAACATGTCTGTGACCTCTCAAGTGATAACTACATCTTCGTATACTGCCACTGAAATAATAATAGGCTGCATGAAGGAAGTAACGTCTATCAGCCGCTTCATCAGTACATTGGAACTCTTCTGTTAATTTTTCCTGTGCTGTTTTTTGTATTCTGCAGCACAGCTCCTCGCTTGAAGTAACCACCATTCGTGCCACGTAACAGCAGTCTACATTTCACCTTCTTCCATTCATTCACCACAAAGACAATGAGGCTCTTCAGTTGTTAGAACATAATAAGAATCTCTTTCTGTGTTGACCACATGAACCCCCCAATGTTAATGTGTGAAACACGACACCAGATTCTGAATGCCTGTTGTCTCATTCAGCATCCTTTATTAAATCATCCCTATAATCATCAAAAGCTATATCTAGGTGGCTGTTTCCTAACCTTCAAGATAGAGCTACGACATCTGCAAATGGCGTGGGACCAAACCGTGTTTTTTATCCCAAGGCTAATTCTATCAGCGATACATGCTGAATTTTGTGGTAAGAATGATGCAATAGGTTCTTATTCACATTTCTGTTAAGGACTGTTTGTTCGTCTTTTGAAGAGACCCTTTTGTTCCCCTAAAGCCAATTTCGTTAATATATGTATATATATATATATATATATATATATATATATATATATATATATATGTGTGTGTGTGTGTGTGTGTGTGTGTGTGTGTGTGTGTGTGTGTGTGTGTGTGTGTGTGTGTGTGTGTGTGTGTGTGTTTGTGTGTGTGTGTGTGTATGGCTGAAACAAAAAGGGTCATTATTGCAAACAAGTTACAATCAGATGTCAAGGATATTTCTTCCATAGTTACTCATGTGGAAACACCTCCGTTCCCAACTTATGTGAAGAACGATTTTACGAACGAAATGACATAAAAAAGGAGATTCCCATTGGATGTTGTTTTATTTGTAGGCCAAGTAGATTACGTAAGATAGAAAAGAGTAGCTGAAAGTGCGTTCTTTACTGACGTACATTACCAACGCAATGTTGAAAGTGAACAAAATAGAGTCGAAACGGCTGCTGTAAGCATGCTAAACCAAGTAGATTTTGACAAAAATGTGGGATTTAACGCTCCATGGGAGAAAAAAAATTCCACATGGCCAAGTCATGGGAAATGGATTACAAACAGCACTAGTTTCAAAACCGTTCACTGCCAGCCAAAGGATCGCAGTGAACAGCTTTAAAACTCGTGCTGTTTCAATCCTTTCCCCATGACAAGGCCATGTGGAATTTTATATTCCTTTGCCAATCAATTTTCATGTTTTCCTACATACCAAGAGTTTCATTGATGAAATAACAAAAACGAACAGTTTATATTTTTCAATGTTCAAACCACTTAACCCAATAAATATTCACTTCAGAAACTGCACAAAAGTCTTGTAAGTTCAGATGCAAAGCAAGTTCCAAATTTTACTCTGTTGATGAGTTTTTAGTTCTGTTGTATTCAGGCGTAAAGAAGGTTCAATATGTTTGCTTTAATCACTGTGGTCAGATAGAAGTATCTCCCAGTATTAAGAAGCTTTGTATTTATCTAGTTCAAATATCTAATCATCATTTGTCTCTTTGAAATATTTTATGTCTGAACATTTTAAACACAACTCTCAACTTAAAACACAAGTACCCAACATTCAGATTTGAAAAAAGAAAAAAAAAATGTATCAAGCCTGTTATACAAAAACCACATAAAACAACTTTCAGAGAATGATTATATATATAAAGGCGTATATATTGCCAGTAACTTGATCCAGCCTGCATTTGAATATGGTCACTTTGTTGAGTTGTTGAGCGTTTTCATGGATGGGACATATATATATATATATATATATATATATATATATAACTGTCAATATGACATCTTATCATCTTTAAAAATATAATTTACTTTTGTCTCGCCAGCATAAGCTGTTGACGAGACTAAGCAGTCACTTTCCGGACGTCCGTTCGTCAACACAAAACTTTGGAGTGGCTTGAATTACGCTGGCGAGACATTCATTCCCCCGGGCATGGCTCCGGTTGTGTTTTCCTTGCGAATTTTCAAGTCTTGCTGGTATATATGGTGATGTTCATTTCAATGGACTTGTCAAAACTTGACGCCTTACTGTCTGATGCAACTATCATATAGAAGAGTTATCATTATAATTTGCTTCTACGCCGTTAGTTCCTGTTGGAAAACATTGTGAGCTTTCTGAAGCGGCTTGTTTTGTAGTAATGACTCACAGTAGTTGAACGATTACCACAAAGGGACTACACCTGTTGTTCTTCGCCATAATCTGGGCAAAGTTTGTGCACCAGGCTCATCACTTTAATTCTTGCTGCACAAGAAGAACATGCTGGCAATCCTAGTTGTTCATATCACCATTATCTTGGAGTTTGCAGGAAAACCTATTGGATTCTGACTTAAACTTTAATTTATACATGGAGTCTGTAAATATTATTCACTGTCCCATCAATAGTCTCATTGTTTCATGAATTGGGACATTTTGGTAAATTGATTGTTTTCTCTAAGCCGAAAGAATATATATATATATGTATGTATGTATGTATGTGTGTGTGTGTGTGTGTGTGTGTGTGTGTGTGTGTGTGTGTGTGTGTGTGTGTGTGTGTGTGTGTGTGTGTGTGTGTATACTTTTTTTTGCAACTGACCATCAGGAAGATTGTTTGCTAAATGTTTCATTTCTGCAAGACAAGCCGGCTGGTAGCATACATAATTAACGTTCTCGTATGCAATTCACTGGGCCTGGAACCATAGCATCAGATGAAGCAAGATGAAGCTGGCCATTCATTTGTCTTGAAGTTCACAACATGCCACACAACACCCCAACCATGCCCCCATATAAGCTCCACAAAGTTTATCATTGCTATTCTTCACATGATCAAAATGCTTGGGATTAACAAGGTGCACAAATACTGGGCAATTTAATGGTGCCATTGTGAGGCAGATCCTTAATTCGTAAAAATAAGGTATCCATGTGTTGTCCTCCATAGAAGGACCACATTCCTCGACGCACATCAAAGCACAGAAAACAAGCGTGTGCACCGTTATGTAGGGATGGGCCGGCATGGAAGTTTCAAACGCACCGATACCTGGTATTCTGCAATCATCTAATACTGATATTATGATCAAAAGACAGGGAATATGTGAAAAATGGCATACTTTATATACACTTCAAAGGACTGTACAACTAAGAAGCCTATAGAAGGTAAAGTGGACGTGTGACTTTGGACTGTCAATGTGTATTTGCGCCCTGTACCGTGTGAAAACATATCAATTTTTGTATGGCTTTAGTGCCTAAACTAGACATGAACAGCAAGGATAGTTCTGTTATTCTGTAAATAATGTCATTTAATGAATGTTACAGACATTCGTGTCTACATACATTTTAGCGGTCCTACAATGATTAGTTCAGCGGGAAAAAATTATCTGCTGTAACATATGGTGATTGGGGAAAAGGTAGACCAAAATTTACTTTCCGCTCTGTGCACATACAAATGGTTACATAATATATATATATATATATATATATATATATATATATATATATATATATATATATATATATATATATATGGAATCAAATGAGTTCAAATTAATTTTTAAATCGTGTCTGTCAAAATATCATATTCATAAAGGTCGCTGCAGGGAATATCCGACCAGCCACCTAGAGTTCGGATTCTTTACATTTTCGACTGAAAAGAAAAGCTCAAATTTGTGAATGGGATCCTACATATTATATGTGCATTGAAGAGTACCGGGATATATATGTAGGGCTAATGAATTCAAACAATTTCAAATTGTGTCTCTATAAGTAGCTCTAATATGATAGAGCTTCACTTTTGACCAGATATTCATGCAAAAAATATTAACCTCGTAAGATCAATGACATGGCCCTATAGTTATAATTAGCGTCTCCTGGCCCCGCCAAGATTGTTACGGACCACTCGGTCTGGCTCATTGCCAAATATATATATTTTTGCCGTCTTTGATTCATACACCACTAATTTTGATTTCACGACATTTACATTTTCGTTGTTCTCTCCACATGGCATAAAAGAGGCCATTTTATTACTCGTCGTTCCCCTGGTTAAAGACGTTCGGTACACCGCGTTATGCGCAACCATTTATGGTCCAATGCCTCTATGCAGTTAGAGCTGGTATTTGTCGATACCTGCACTAGCTGCTGTTCGCTTTTCCTATTTTGCACAGTTCCGTTTGAGAAACATGGATTGTTTACGAAGAGTGAAAAGGAAAAAGAATGGGCGGTTTGTTAACAAATGCCAAAACAAAGGACTAAATACTTTAAAACAAGGCAGAATACGTCGAAACACGACAGTGGTAGACCAAAACGCATGTACACAATCAGCGAACGCTGACCAAGCCACCGTCGAAAGTGCCACGCCCCCCCCCCCCCCCAAATGCCACATGTACATGTAAACACTGACAGGGACGAAGGTCGCAAAATAGTGGAACTAAGTGTACTAGCCGATAATCTTGTATGCGAGGAATGTAAAAAAAAAAAACATTGTCCCTAAAAAACACAGAATCAGAAAAACGATATGGCTTGGTCAGTGTACTGTCCATTTCTTGTGAATGTGGTACGATAAACGCCGTCCCAACTGGAAAAAAAACAACAACAGAGTAATACCCCAGCGTCAAAAGGTGGCACAGGCATATTTGATAATGTGCTACCTGTGCTACCATTCGACACTGTATTAAGGCAACTATAATTTTGATATTCTTATGTTTACCTCTTTTTTCCACATTGCTGTATTGCACTATGGAGAGAATCTTAAAATGTTTGCCTCTTCTAAGTAAAACTATGAAAGTATATATTATGACTGGAATATAAAATTAACGACGTACTGCCGTTCATTTGAGCTACATACATGTATATTGATATGCTATCGAAGTGAGACAATGAATGGATACCTTTACCTATGAACTTAGAACAAATTAAGTCAACATGCATGAATACTTTGTACAATTGCAGAAAAAATAGCACCGTATGATACCTTTTTTTGTTAATCAATGAAATCAGTACATATTTTGGAAACCCCCTACAATTTTTCAGGGATTTGTAAATATTTTTTCTATTTCAAATTTACAAAATACTGTGAGCACTTATACATTTTTGCAAGACCAGATGAATTTAAAGTCACATTCCAGCATGTTTTGTCTACATATTTGTTATTAAAAGGCTTGATATACATTGCAAACACTCATATCGAGGTAATTTATGCATAGTTATGCATCCTTAATTTGTTTTTTGCTTTTACCCACATATATAATGGCTGCTATCAAATTTCTGTAGTCCTCACATGTATCGCCACCTAGCGACAAAAGTAGCACCGTGACATGCCAATTTTTTGCTGGCATTTTGTTTCAAATGCCAATATCTTTGTTCACACCAAAAACCAGAGATTTCTAAATTCTTTTGACCAGTGTACCGAACGTCTTTAATATCTACCATAAGATTTACCACTGGAAGTACACAGCAACTAATCATAATCCTCTTTTGAGTAACTACCAAATTTAACTTTAACCCTTTGTCTGCTCATCGCACTAAAAATTCTTTCTCATCTGAATTATGCTAGTAATCTAGAAAATAGTAAAAATTTTGTTACAGTTACTTTGCCAACCAGTGTATACCAGCTTCCCAGGACGATCCTATCCTGTCACCTGATTTTATGTTTAGAACTGACGCTCGCCTCAACACTGTACATATTGGTGCCCACGATATTGAACAAGTCCTGTGGTCACCCTAAACTACCTTGGCTTCTGAACCAGATGGCGTTGGTAACATTTGTCTGAGAAGTACTTTTTCTAGTATCAGCCGCTCATCTTCTGTCCTGTTCAATGCCTGCTTGCAACATTCTGAATTTCCGGCGCCTAAAAAATATCCAACATATGTCCTGTTAAAAAAAAAAAAAAAAAAGAAAAGAAAATAAACGATCAAAAGAAACTGTCATACAATATCTCGTCTCTGTAATGTCTCCAAATGTTTTACCGTCTAGTTTTACAATGAATTTTGTGAGTATTTAACCCGGAATGAAGTTCTGACGCCTAAAAATTCAAGCTTCAAGTAAATTGGTTCAACAGTAAATCAGTTAATTGCTGTAATTCATAGCATCTTCAATGATCTTAAACTCAAAAACGAACCGCGTATGAATTTCCTTGATATTTCGAAGGCGTTTGATAAAGATTAGCATGGGAGGTCTTCTATTCAAGATGAAGCAATTGGATTTGCCTGATCATTTAGTTAATTTTATCAAATGGTATCTGTCAAATCGCCTTCAGCGGGTTACTATAAGTAGCCAAAATTCAACATGGCTTCCAGGCGAGGCTGGAGTTTCTCATGGGTCCATCCTGGGTCTACTGCTGCTTTTGGTATACATCAATGACAACACTGACAGCATAGTATGTGACATTAAACTATTTGCAGACGATACAATATTCTATAAATAGTTCAAAGCCCCACTACATCCTCTGAAAGGCTCAATAATGATCTTAGAATCAACTTATGGGGCAGGTAATGGCGTCTTACCCTTATTACTTTGGTTTAAACATATTTCTATTTCATCCTTAAGTTTATGAATTACATATTATGAGTGGCAATCGGGGAGGAAGGCTGAGCCCTATATTTACCCCTCTTCAGGAGAATACGACAACGAGTAAACAGGACTTAACAAAAGACACACAGTGGCTGCATGTGCGGGCAGTCCAGAAGGGGGCATGCCCGGTCATGTAACGAAAACAAACAGGACAGAACACCCACAAGAAACATGGACAGATAGAGGGGGCTACTCCACTTGAACGTTCGTACTGTACTTTAATACTTTGAATCTATGTCACTTCTTTTTTCTGTAAGACAAACATTCGGGTCTACCCGACACCATACCTGGGGGATACATCCATTCCCAAAACTCACCAACATCCTCATTTGGGTGATACCCTGGCTGGTAACGTATCGTGGCTAGCACACATTACCTGCATTATCAGCAAATTCAATCAGCGTTTCGCTCTACTCCGCCGATTCAAATATGAATCACCCGGCGAAACCCTAAATGAATTTTACACACACAAGGAAAGACAGATACTCGTGTAAGGTAGTGTCCTTTCGATAGTTATACAATCGGTCTGTCCAAACTCATCGAAACCATCCAATATGAGCTTCCTACAATCTGTACAGGCGCACGTCGCTCTATGACCCGCTATCTTCTCCTCAATGAGCTTGACTGGCAAACACTTTCTGACCGTCGCAAATACAAACAAAAACCTAGTGATTTCCTACAAATCGTACACTCCCACCCCTCAATATCTTTGTGACCTAATCCCTAATGATCTAGTACGTAATACTAACCTAAATCTGAGAAACAGTCAACAAGTTAGACAAACAAGCGTCATTCTAATTCTTCCCTACTTGTATTACACCCTGATAATGATATACCGCTCCATATCAGGCAGAACCAGCTGTCCCCAAATACTTAAATCTACCCTGAAAAAAACTTTATTGTCCCTTGATAATCAGCCTTATTATTTATCGTACAGGAAACGTTTTCCGTAAATCTGTCAAACACAGTTATGGATTGGCCATTCTAGACTAAAAAAATGCACATCTCTATAGGTTTAATATTGTTTTTTGTCCCCGTAGTATTTGTAACGCTCCTCTTGAAGATATTTTGTACTATTTCCGCTGTGTGAAAAACAGATCGAAACTACTGAACACCGTGTGTCACTTTTTGGTTCAGTCAGTAAATCCCACTACTATTACGTATTTGGGAAGTGATATCCTGTTACAGGGTGTTCTGAAAGAACACCCAACTTACCCATTGAATTTGAATGAACTGATAGTTGAAGCTGTGCAGTAATACATCCTGGAAACTAGTAGATGTTATTCGTGATTCCTATTTTACACTTTTATTTTACCGTCGGGCCAACTTTATCCTCATATTTAATCCTTATAATTGACTTTACCCTCAATTTTCATTTGTCATTATTATTATTATTATTATTATTATTATTATTATTATTATTATTATTATTATTATTATTATTATTATTATTATTATTATTATTATTATTATTATTATTATTATTAAGTAGTCATGAAGTATGAATCAGTAGCCATCTTTTGCATTGAATTGTATTTTATTTATTATCATCTTTTAATATTTGTTGTGTTTTGTATATACCACTGCGTCTTTATATCCACTAAGGATACCCTGGTTTTGTATATGTATGTACAATTAGGTTTTGCGTTCAAAATAAATATGTTTAAACTACACATATAGTGATTCTACATTCAACTTCTTCATAAAAGGCTTATATATATATATATATATATATATATATATATATATATATATATATATATATATATATATATATATATATATATATCCATTTTTTGAGGATGTAATATAAGATATAACTTCGACACTTGCGAATGGAGTCCATGAATCAAATCAAAGTGCAAACCACCGAACATAAGCTTGAATGATCAGTATTTTATTCTTTTATTTCTAATGCACCGAATAAACAGGAAATAGTATTCTTTAACGTTAATGAAACAACATTTGGCAACGTTACACCATGCTACACTACACTTCACTATACTGTTTTATTGCACCGAATAAAGAAGAAACGGTATTTCGTAAGTTACTTGTTGTACACCACGCTGCACTACACTCAAATAAACTACTTTTTTTTCATCTTCTCAGTCCTATGCTTGGGTGTAAATATACAAACAAAGTCGCAAAGAAAGAGTGAAATTCATACTTGTAAATGGAACTATTCATTTCTTTTATTGTCATATTTTGGACTGAGTCAATAGTTTTCACAGCCGCGCTTTGGCCAAAGTGCGCCCAAGCGCGCCGAGAGAAGCTGCATATCTGGACTGTCATATTTTATGAAATTTTAGACATACTGCTACCTGAATGAATGGTCTTTTAATGAGAAACATGAATCTATCATCCTATCATCAGAGCAGTTCATTTTAAGTTGTTCAATTGTAGTTGCAGTGGGCACTGAAAGAGTAAAACAAAAGAAACTCGCGTGTAAGAATGATTTGCTTCAAATGAATCTGTTGACATAACACCTTTATTGAATGCGAGAAAGGAAGAAGCAGACGTACATTTAAAATACGGCCACTTCTTACAAATTTCATTTGGAAACTGTTGCTGATATATCGGCACTAGCTCCCTTAGGATTTTGAACTTTCCACATTATGTCCGTAAAACTTTCATGGGTGGAAGTCCCCCCCCCCCCCCGACACACACACTTTCTCTTTGCTTATACTTTTTTTGTCCTAGTACATCCGGCCTCCCTATTTCAGACACTTCTTTCTTTCAATGACTAGAGAGAACATACATGTTTTATTTCCTCTGCTTGTTAGACGCTTTCCTCTGTTACGAATAACGGTGTCTTTTCGTAATGCTGGTGCGCTCATTTCAAACAAGGGACAAGAATATAATATTCCAAGTTCATTATTTCTTACCCTCATGGGTCTCTCTGGTTACTGGTGTGCACTTTGACTACCGATGCATGGGAGTACTTCTTCCATGCATACAGGGCATTTTGTTTGCATCCCGAATGGACCGCCGCCAATAAGATGCCCCCTTAGCATTAGAAAGCTGTTAGGGATAAATCGGTGATATTATTTATACGCAGGTTGGCCTTCGACGTACTCCCAGTAAGATTTGTAGATTTATTAAAAATATGTGGCCAGCATGTTTAATTTTACATAAAAAACACCCGCAAAGCTGCAGCCGGTATCCGTATACCTGGTTTTGCTATTGTGCATGATGTTGACTAGTCTGATTTATCTTTTTTATTCCAAACAAACTAATTCTTAAAGGAAAACAAAATTGTGTATGACTTGTTTCCAAGACGTCCAAACTGTTAATATATTTCTGATGCACAAAATTGATGGCTGTATTAAGTATCAATGGCCTTTAAAGTAATCAAATAAAAAAAATCCAGTGATTTTGTTTCCTCAGCCTTTATCTGGTTAGAAGGAGTTTGATTTATTTAAAGCCGCCAGACCACACCACGGACAGCTACTGAAGGGGGTTGCCTTACAGTTATACCGATTATTTTGACATCATTTCCCATCTAAAGTACCTGTATTACTGATTTATGCATCTTGAAACAATGAATTAGACGACAGTTTACACATTGAGGATAACAGCTTAAAAAAACAAAAAAGAAAAACTTAGATACTCTAGATACTTTTAAAAATAGGTAACAATAAGTGCCGTATTGTAAATATCTGTATACATATGGGTAATAGCCGGTACCTAAATACTGAATTTGGGAATCGTAAAAATGTGTATTTTAAACAACTCTCATGTGCTTTTCCACCAATGCGATCTGCCATACATATGATATGAAAAATTTGTATGGTAAGAATCTAATTATGAAATATTTCTCTGATCTGTACACTGATACTTTTCGGCGGAATATTAAATTTGATATATATATATATATATATATATATATATATATATATATATATATATATATATATATATATATATATATATATATATATATATATATATGCATGAAGCTTTATAGATGATAACTATAATAAGATAGAGGTGGAATGGAATGTTTGGAGTGCAGTACCGCATTGAATTTCAAACATGAACATCGGTGTCACTCTTCGTGTACAAATGGTCAGAGAAGTGCAGTTTTAAAATATTCCATTCCACAATATAGACAAAATTGTAAGTACCTTTCATAAATTTGAGAAAAACTGCTTAAGAAAAGGATTATTAAATAATCAGCGGATTAGATTCATCAGGCTAAAGGCGATGCCTCAGCTGACTTAGGCCCGGGTCATTTAAAAGAATGGTGAACAATTATACCACTAACGTTGATATGTTCACACATTTATTGCACATTATCCTTTCAGTTTTGGGAAAATAGATCCAATGTCCTCTGGCTTAAAGCCAGGTACCCAACATACAATGCACCACATTCATTAAATGTTCACGAGGGATATTTGTTTAATTATCAGAATGTACCACATGCTGTTCATGTTCCCCTAAACCTGGCAAAAGGCTTTTGTATTTTATATGATACAGCTAATTCCGTGTCACGGATGTACTATTAAACTAATCTGGCATACAATGATCTGAATATGACTGAGCAGAGCAATTCAATTGTGCACCAAATGTGTAACAGTAATCTGGAGACCGCCACTGGGTAGGCGACTCTCCTGATAAATTAATTAGAATAAGCTAATACAAAGGAATAGAGGAAAAATGTTATGTACGCACCAAGCTGCCTTCGATGTACTCGCAATATAACTCAACCTACCCTCAAGCATATTGAACCTGTTGAGTGAAAACGGTGTCCAAAACTACCTTCCTTAAAGTTCGTTTCTTAAAAAAAAAGTCACCCTTAGGAGCATTCTTCAAGGATACCATGTCTCCACGCCCGGACGTACATTTCACGCTCCGGGCCATGTATGTCTTAAAGCCAGACGCGATTTTCACGCTCTGGGGCATGAACGTCTTAAAGGCGGTACCGGCTTTCCCAATGGTCAGGTGGATCTTGCAATAATACCAATCTTGTTTGTTTCAATATGGCGACTGTTATCACGGGTAAATAACAACGAAATTGTGTCTTTCTTCAGGCGTCAAAAATGTTACAACTATTCACAGTGTTACAATGAAATGATATCTTACATGTATGTCCATAATGCTATTCCTAATAATCAGTGTGCCTATCATTATAAAAAAGAAAATCTGACCTAATATCCTGCTGTGTCAATATTTACTTACATCACAATTTTTGTTATAGCGAAAGTTTGTAGGGGTCTTACGGGTAACAACTTGTCTCGGAAATTGGTACATTTTCGTGTTTATTATTTTATAAACCAGTAATTCCTATCCGGCAGTGTGAGCGTAGCCACCTTTTTGGTTGATACAGTGATACGTTTCTGTCCTAAATTGCATGTTAAGAACTACTATGATCATTTCTATTTTATGTGTTAACCAAGGTTTCTGATTTTGATTTATATGTATATGTGTCCTTATAATTTGAAGGGCTTTACGGCGAGGCACAAACGTGATGTGTGCTTTATATGATTGTGCTTGCTACATTTTTACACACGAAATGAAAGAATGAAAAACGCCTCTCCGGGCTAGTGATGCACGCTTTAACTCTCTCTTGAACCCGCCATGGACCCTTCAGAACATGATTGTAACTTTATTCTTAAGCTGCCTTCTTGTGGGCTTCATACATAATATTAGAGATACTTTTAGCGGAATCCTGTGGACGGACGCGTTTATCACAGGCAAGGAATGGGTGTCCTTAAAGTAAATCAGCTAATTTGAACGTGCAATATGTTGAAGACTCCTCAAGGACTCGGTCTTTTCTAAGACATCTTTATAAGCGTATGGACTCCTCGGAGATTGCTTTAAAGATTTAGGAACTTTAAATACCACATTACAATGTTTGGACCCTTAAAGGGGCCCATTTATGATTTTTGACTCCTTAAAGGCAGCCTCTAAGCATCTCAACCATTGATTTAATGGCGGCTCGAAGATTTCAAACAGCAAAACCCTTCATGTACTTCCGCCACCTAATGAGCAAACTTGATAGAAGCAGTATTTTCATTCCCGCGATGGAATTTTAATAAACTAGTGAGTTAGTCAAACAAATCAATTGATAGGAAGACATAGAGATGGACGGACGAACAGACAGATAGACAGACAGACAGACAGACAGACAGACAGACAGACAGACAGATAGATAGATAGATAGATAGATAGATAGATAGATAGATAGATAGATAGATAGATAGATAGATAGATAGATAGATAGATAGATAGATAGATAGATAGATCACTGTACATTGTCCCATTGAATAAACCTTTAAGAAATCAAATGACAGTATATAATTTGATACTTTTTGGCGGCCACTGAGGCAAGGATGTGGTGTTATTAGGTAATTGCAAATTAAAGAAGAAGATAGAAATAAGTAGCAAAAAGCAACAGTGATTCTACTTGAAGAAGTCGAGATACACATTTGTGCGAGGTTTCTCTTATCTAATGACAAAGCAAATAGCCGAGTAATTACACTTAACAGTATTTGAAAGTATAACCAAAAAAAATAAAAAAAAAAATGAAAAACAAATAAGTAAATAGATATATAGATATATAGATATATATATATATATATATATATATATATATATATATATATATATAGATAGATAGATAGATAGATAGATAGATAGATAGATAGATAGATAGATAGATAGATAGATAGGTAGGTAGGTAGGTAGGTAGGTAGGTAGATAGATAGATAGATAGATAGATAGATAGATAGATAGATAGATAGATAGATAGATAGATAGATAGATAGATCACTGTACATTGTCCCAGTGAATAAATCTTTTTGAAATCAAATGACAGTATATTCGCAGGAACTTCCAAGTGGATGTCGTCATATGGGGCTTGTTTGTTGAGGAAGTCTCTCTTTCTCTCTCTCTCGCTCTCTCTCTCTCTCTCTCTCTCTCTCTCTCTCTCTCTCTCACCCACTTACACACACACATACACATATACGCATGTACGCACGTATATATGCATACATCATTACATGTGTGTGTTTGCGTGCAAGTAGAATCGTATTGTTATTTAAACCACGCCTATATGTACTTTTAAGGATCATTAAAAAAATAAAAATATTTCTTAAAGGGCAGGAAAGACAGTTATGCTACTGCTACTCAGTGAACAACTATGCTGTCAGTAGAGTCAAGGGTTGTCTACAAAGCATCCCATCTACCTCCAGCACAGGCAAAGTTAAGGGGGGGGGGGAGGTTTGGAACTAGAAAAGTGTACCAAATATAAATACATTCCTTATTTTAGTCAGGGCCATTGTATTGTTGACGCAAACGACTTCGTTTAGTGCTTGCATTCTTTGACTTTGAATCATTGTAATTTTAATTTTCATGCTATTGGATCCAATTGACTGAAAGTTAACGTCATCGGGGAGATCCATACATATCAAGTAGCTGGTGCGAAAAAGTTTATTTCTATTTTGGCAACACAGGTAAGTACGGCGCCATTTGTTCATGTTTGTTCAGGTTAGGCATTTGGCACGTTTTCATTCGCGTTGCTGATCAAAAGGAGATATTTTGGAACCTGTCAGTTGGAAATCAATCGGAAAGTTCCATGTATATACTTTTTTTTTTTTTTTTTTTTTTTTGTCCGTCCGTTGTCTGTCTACTGTTACTTTTTAGCTTCTTTTCCAAAACTTTGGGTCAGATCTTGAGGATTCATCTTGGATAGGTCTCAACTAGGTTTGCTCAACAAGTCTCTATTCGGTGACTTTTCGAATTTTTTAAATCATTTTTGTTGATTCTTTGGCAAACGCTTGAAAATCTCTTATGGAACCGCTCGGCCAATTACCCGGACCTTGCTCAGGTACATACGCCTGCTGCAAAATCTACGCCCGGGGTATTCTTTGCTGACATTTGCTGGAAATGTATCTTGTGGAAATGTAAAACTAGTTTGTCCACTAGGAGAGGTTACTCTGCATCACTGATTTTATTTTATTTTAATTTGATTATTTTTTTTATTTCAGGAGTTATTGATTAATGCATGCATTTCAGATTTTATATAGTTTTGTTTGGATATGTGATTTTCAACTTCTCTCAAACCACAAGCTGGATTCCCTTCAAGCATTGCTATATATATATATATATATATATATATATATATATATATATATATATATATATATATATATATATATATATATATATATATATATATATACATATACAATTATACCGATTCGATGTCCATCAAGGTCGGGGCGTTATGGAATGTTTCCTTCATAAGCGTTATTCTGCCTTTTCTTAAAGTTCTGTATTCTACAAGCACATTTACAATTGCAAAGCCGTCACATGTTTTGATAATATATCCCAGTGATTATAATTTTTCTGACATGTTTGTGTGGATTATATCAGTTGTTCAATAAAATAGTTAATTGAAAAGAAAAGAAACATGCATTCATTTTGTGAGGCAAATTGTTTAGGTCGCCCCCAAAATAATTGTTGCGATGGCAGACAAACAAACTTGACTGACTTCGTCAACCGGGATCCTCGTACTTTGCGTACGAATTCAAGCGCCATTTTTAAGCCTTATGCACATAATAGCGAAATTACTCTGCTCCTCAACAAAATGTAGAATGCTGGATTGCCAGTTACATTATCTTCATAAAATAGTACTGAAAACATGCCGTATGCTCACGTTTGATTGGTACTGGGGTGGACCTAAGATATCGCATATTTTGTCT
>OZ026618.1:36462428-36487428 GCA_964020975.1 Hermodice carunculata
GTGTAAAGATTAACTGTATCTATGCCAATGCATTATTACCTTATCATTAACTTCTTATATTAGCAGTATATTGTATGCCTAAAGTCGTTTGTTTGGTTGCTCAAATCGCAAGCTATGTTTATTTTCGACCATTTCTCGAACGTGCCTGATACATAACGTTCCCTTGTTACACTGTTATGACTTGGCTTGGCTTTTGTGGAGTTTCAAAGCCAAAGTCTTTGATGTAACCGTGGAATTGCAAATGTTTATTATGCGTATAACAACCATATATTTGAGTAATTTATGGAAGATTGGCATCATGCAGAAACAGTACGCAAGATATTCCTTCTTATTCTCTAAATCTTGATCGTAAATCGACATTCAAATTGTCCATCAGAAGAGCTTCTGTTGAAGTACCGGAATGCTAGTGCAAATAGTTCGCTGTCCTCGTCAAGGTTTGTCTCAAGCGCGTCGAAAAAGCTATTGACTCCGTCAACAATCCTCAATGAAATGTGTTGACACCGGCGATACTTGGTTAGGTTATCACAATGTCGGCTTTCTATATCATAACTTGGCGATACAGCAAAGGTTTGTCCCGTACCGCACAAGATGTCCCCGGGTTCCATTGGAACCATACAATTTGAGGGCCATTCTAAATTTTTAGTGCCTTTTTTTTTGTACTTTGCTACCTTAAGAATGAGCATAATGCAGACTTCGGCGTAAGGTGTACCATATTGCAGTAGTGATTTCTGATTAGATGTTGGGTTTTCGTACCATCTTCCGTATCCAAGTCGTTTGCTTGCCATTTCAACAACTGCTATTACATGTCTCCGTTTTGGAAACTTTTCCAGTGCAACTTTCGTCGGCGATGTCACCATAACATGGTACAAGAATCAGCCAAAATATAAGTGTCATCACATGGATGAGGTCCGATTTTAGGGTAAATTGCACGCAATTGTTCCAGCAATCAAACGGTGACGCCATCAAGTTCCCACTTGCTTTAACTGCGTAATCCGATTAGTTTGCCTGTTGTCAATAAATTCCTACGCCAAAAGTAGGCCTAAGTTTTATTCCCTAAAAAAGAAGAAAAAAAAATCACCAATAAAAGTCGTCCTTCTTATGTTACCACGTATAAAAATGATTTTGTTGACATTTGTCCGGTACAGAAAACAAACAAAACAATACAATACGTCACAAAAGAAAAGCAAAACCTGCCTGCTGTGCCAGTCATCAGAAAGACCTGAGTCCGACACCCGCTGCCTTCGTGCATCTGCCTTGGGTAAAGTGATCTCGACTCTGGTCCGTCTTGTGATTAAGGCTGGGGATATCGATAGGTAAGTCTCTGTGTGGACAGAGACTTCTTGTTATTCCTCAAATGCTTTATGCTTTCTGTATTTATTTATCTTTATATTATTATAAATAGAGGTGCCAATACAACTTCCAATTTATAGGTTTTTTAAAATAGTCTCATCCAATGAACCATGAACCAAAGTTGTAGGATTTTGTTTTATACTATTAAGGTGAATACACAAAATTAAAAAAATTGAGTAACTTCCGAACTATTATTTATAGAGGTGTCATTCCTAGTTCAATGCATATTTTGTGACATAGCCGGATCGAATGAAACATAAATCAAAGTTGTAACCCCCTAATTGAAGCAAATTAGACGAATGCACAAAATTTAAGTCTGCAATAACGTCAACGTTTTTACAGAGAGGTGTTATTCCCACTTCAATTGGCAGGTTTGTTGCATCGCCGCATCCGATGAAACATGAACCAGACTTGAAGCAATTTTAATATATGCAACTTAGGTGAATCAACAAAATTAAAGTATTGAATAACTTCAAAACTATCATAGACCGAAGTGTCATTCCAACTTCAGTTAATAGGTTTATGGAAAACATGCATCCAGTGAACCATGAATCAACGCTGTTCATTGATGCTAATTAGACATATACCAAAAAATTAATTTTTAATAGCTTCAAGATTACAATAGGTTGTGGTGCATTTCCAACTGCAATTTATAGGGTTTTCATATAACTACATGTGATATATATATATATATATATGTATATATTTGTTGCATTAGGTAGATAAATACTGAATAGGTAATCTTTTTCTAGGCGCACAGGCTGATTTACTGACAAGCAAATCATTTTTCTATTTCCATCGGTCCCACACAAAGCTGTCTTTCGAAACGAGCGAGCGTTAAAACGAATCATCAAAATGTGAGGCAAAATAAATGTTAGATAAAGAATATATTTAAAAGCAAATAGCTATGGAATTCTTAAGATAATAACTGTACTTAAAACGACCATGCAGACTGACTTTTTAAAATTTATTTCACTGAATAATATGAACAAAGTGTTGCGTGGAGATTAAATCAAGCAGACCACACACACACACACACACACACACACACACACACACACACACACACACACACACACATATATATATATATATATATATATATATATATATATATATATATATATATATATATATATATATACATACGTGTGTGTGTATGTTTGTGCTTGCATGCGTGCATGCGTGTGTATGTTATGTGAGTAGGGGAAAGGACAAAAAAGACAAATTGCAATAAAAAGAGAAAAGACAGTAATAACAACTAAATCGATACAGTCAAAACAGACAATCACCAGAGCCTTAACAATGTGGCTGCAACTGCTACGCAATTAAAACGCCACAATTTCGTCACTCAAGACTGCGCGCTTCACACCTGTATCAGGTTCCCTTTAATCAATAAAAGTTCATTAGGATTTCATGCTCATCTTAACCTTATTTCTATAGTATTATCAAGGAGGGTACACGTAGCCTGCTTGGCATTATTAAGTCTCTTCGTGCCAATTGTTGCCTGAGTCAATAGCTTTTCCCTGGACCGCTGTGGGCGTAATGAACCCGCAGCTGGGCGAGGAATGCTGCTGTCCTGAAGCATTGCCATGATCTCGGCAACTGCAAGCAAGACGGGTACTTAGATGAAGGTCAGTTTTACTAGAACAAATATTTAGTATCGTTGTGCCAAATCACAGTACATCGATGTTTGCCAAAGGTGGCGATGAAGTAGTTGAAACATGGGCTCTGTTAGCCTGCAAAGTGTCACAAAAGGTTTTCCGGGGGTATATCAGGACATGTTTTGGAGCTATATATATTTACACACTGGTGTTTCGTGTCCCTGACCTATTATTCAACCATAGCAATCTGCATGATCAATGACAAATATCAATCACAAGATGACAGCTGGTCGTTTTCTTGTAGCGTGGACAGGAAAGTGTTCAACCACTTGATGACGTTATCCATGGGAATTCCTCGTGTGTTGATATCTGCACCAAACTATTTCTGCAGCGGCTGCCAATATCGTTGTCGCGGATATATGCCTTTGAAAAATATTTGTATTTATGAGCTTATAAGCAAGGTGACATACGTTTTGTGTTTGTTGACCCACTTAATCAATTACGTTGTCCTTACGTACCTTTACCATTTCACTGCGTACACGCCATTTGTCCTGCTGTTTTCAGCTGCGACTAATTTTAATAGCATGTAAATCAGGCATGGTAATAGGAAAGAATATATCGGAGAGACGCCTTCCTCCAAAACAAAGGTAACACCTGTAGAACGTGTTTGTACTTCCATTGACCTCCCTAAATAACAGTGAATTACGTAAATCACCAATTTCATTCTGTTGGAGAAATAAATTGTTTGTCAGCTCATTCCTAATATCCAGTTATTTATTTATTTTATTATTATTATTATTATCATCATCATCATCATCATCATCATCATCATCATCATCATCATCATCATCATCATCATTATTATTATTATTATTATTATTATTATTATTATTATTATTTGGGGGGGGGGCAGGCAAGAGACTTTTGCCTGCTTACCAGACAACGTCTTAGACCCAAAGAATGTCGTCTGTTAAAGTAGGGAAAATAATGCATGGATACCTGGACAGCTTAGCACAGAAAAAAAACCCAGATAACTCTCACTTGAATTAAAATCACAGTAGTCTATGTTATGGTCCAATAGATACTTTGCCTACGTCAACGATTCACGAATCAACGTCTGTATACATATATCTCTGAATAAACTGCGTATTTGCCTGGTCTAAAATCCATAGTTGTACAAGTTAATCTCGATCTGTGTACACAAGGCACGCAAAGGAAAGCTGAATATCAAATTTGTCACTTAAAGGGTAGAAGTTTGTACGCTCACTTCATAATTTCTTATTTTATGATGCTAATTCACAAGCGTTGTCAATTTTATTCAGGCGGCCGTCTTGTAAGCTTTATAAAGTATCCTTTGTATAACCGAGCACTTTTTCTGGTAGTACATTCCAGTAAACATTCCCGGTTGCACCTTTGACAAAAACATGGACGACATGAATTAATGAATGAATGGATGGATGAATAAATCTATGGGTGCATAGCTAACTGACTGACTGACTGACTGACTGATCGACTAGAATACGAGCAAACTAACTAAGCAAAAAAAGAGTAATAAAAATGAAAAAGGAAGGAAACATAAAAATCTTCATCATAGCACACATGTCATCTTTATTCGTCCCTATTTCTTTATTCTTAATGTATCAATTGAGTTTCATCAACACACAAAATAAATGCACAGTTACTTTTAAAATTGTGTAAGACAAGTCTGCATGTGTATGGAGCAAGCAAGCCCTAGCCCCTCTCTGTCTCGTCTGTGTTTGTCCTCTTCTCTCTGTTCGTGCGCGTCCTGTGTTGTCCTGTCATCGTCTTCTACTCTAAGAGGTACTTGCATAGGGCCGCGCCCTCAATTCTTTCTCCAATTTCATGTAAATTTTATATGTATCATATTGTGTACTTTGTTGAAATAAAATACGTTTAAACCAAGCCAAAGCGTGTACATCAAAAGTACAGCTGCACAGAGAGTACTTTGGACTCACCTCAGGCGAGTATGTCCCTTCGCGATGTCTCACATGTCAGCGCCTCAGCGTTTTACCCTTCTATGAAAAAAAAAATATGTCCAGTGCACATACGATTGAAATACGGAAGATACTCTAAGGGGAATCTTTTGCATAAAATGCACGCCCCTGCTGTATTGCTGGGCTGGCCAAGAACAGTTGGGTCATGGGGAGACCGCCCTTCCATTCGAAAGGCACAAATGCATCACTTAATTAAGCCAGAGTCTCTATTAAATAGAAAAAAAAATCAAATCTGACAGATGAACTGGAAAGGGACAATTTTGTTATAATGTTTGTATAACCAAGAAAAAATGCATTATTGTATATCAGTACATCTTAGATTGTATGGGGTTTTTGTTTCTGGGGCGTTTCAAGAATATCCAGTTTTACTCCATGGACGTGATCAACGTATGAATCTCATGCTGCAGAAAGCACTTTAATCGTGGAATTCATAGTTCTGTATCTATGAATGCATTGATAAAATTGTTTTCAAATTCTTGAAAAAGTTAACAAAATCTGTGCTTCCTGGAAAGCCACATTATTTTGTGCCACAGAAAAACGATACAGGGACAGGTACACTTGTGGAAAACTGATTTGAGAAAATCAGTAAGAGGTTTCTATGTAACTACTTCGAAAAAATTATGAAAGGCGCGCTCGCCATGAAATTGGTCGCAAAACAATTTTTCAAACAGTAATTTAAGTTAAACTAGAGAATCTATCTATCTATCTATCTATCTATCTATCTATCTATCTGTCTGTCTGTCTGTCTGTCTGTCTGTCTGTCTGTCTGTCTGTCTGTCTGTCTGCCTGCCTGCCTGCCTGCCCGCCCGCCCGCCCGCCCGCCCGCCCGCCCGTCCGTCCATCCATCCATCCATCCATCCATCCATCCATCCATCCATCCATCTATCTATCTATCTATCTATCTATCTATCTATCTATCTATCCATCCATCCGACTGTCTGTCTGTCTGTCTATCTATCTATCTATCTATCTATCTATCTATCTATCTATCTATCTATCTATCTGTCTGTCTTTCTGTCCATCCATCCGTCTGTCTGTCTGTCAATGTGTCCATCCATCGATCCATCCATATAGCTATCTGTCTTTCTATCTGTTTGTATGCTTGTTTGTCCATCTGTTTGTTTATCTGATTCATCTGCCTGTCTTATTCATTTATTCAATATATACGATCTATCAACCCGTGCACTCTTATACATATGATTACGCCAAATAGCCATGTCAGGGACAAGTGTTATGCCCGAAGAGAAAACGTTCCTCGTCATGAAATACACAGAATATAAAGAATGAAAAAGCAAACATAATACAAGTGTCTGAATCAATGGCCTGGGTTTTTATACTTTTTATTTACATTTGGCGAGCCCCGCCCTACACATCTCATTCAATTAGCAGCACCTGGTACACCATCTAGCGGATGAAAATAAGTAACATTTGACGCTGATGTATTTTTTACCAGGTGAGACAGTAATTCAACGTGATTTAATTGTTTCGATCGGCGACCCTATTCAGTTCGAAATAGCATAATCATATAACTAGTCATGGGATTTATAAGGAATGATTTGCTGCAAAATAAAGGAATTGCGTATTTCCTGACGCTGATGAAATTTCGAGGGACTTCGTTGTTATGACGGATTGCCAGTATCAGCCAGTGCAAAGGACGTTGTCGTGTAACATAATAGCTGAGTATTGCAAAAGCCTGTCTTCGTAACTTCAGTTAGATGTCTCACTTTGATGACGACGATTAGGGAGACATCAAGGACATGTTGATGTTATCGGAAGCAGCAATATGCCAAAGTGTTCACATATTAAAGTTAACGCTGTTAATATTATACAGGTCATTTGCAAGCCAGCAGTGCTATAACACATAGGTCTTACGCGTTGGCGAGCCTCCAATACGGGTAGTAGAGCCAAACAATCAGATTTCAGTCTCTACTACGAGTTGCCGAGAATATGTTTTCTTTTACGCGTAGTCAAGCTGCGGCGACGCGTGGATCAACTTATGGCCCTTTTACCGATGACAAGCAAACGAATGATTCACGTCCTTACAGGTGATTCTGACACTTGTACAGCCAATCACATTTGAGTCTGTCTACGACGCGTAGCGGTAACTTGAAATTCTCCACCATACGAACTCAACACTTGAAATTCTCCACAAAGCGTGGTCGAAGTAGCGAATCAAATTGCAGTCGAATGGTTGTAACACGTTTTTCAAGAAAAGGAAGTCGAACGGGTTTCGAATTTTGTTTTATTTTTCCCCACAAGAGAGATAAACAACGAAGGGAAAAACGGATCAACATTGTCAGATAGCCAAAAGTCTCGGAGCCTAGTAAATTCGACCGAATTTGCTCCAGCCTTCAGGCATTTCGTTGAAGGCAAAGCAAACAACAGAACAGTTCCCGTTCCAAACCTGTTGGTGTACAATAATTGGAAAATACCACCAGTGCGTTGTATTTCTTGACATTTTTGTTAGACATTACAATACACAAAAATGAAAGCGTCTATAAATCTTACAATTTTCAGTCTAAGGCAATAAAATTGCCAGCACTGCATGCCTCTTAAAATGGCCTTTTCAGTGGTGTATAATAAGATATGGTTTGTCAAGATATTTTGATCAAAATCACTTGGAGTTTGCCAAGACCGGCCAAGACCGGCGAGTGACTGTGCATGCCAGCGAAGCGTAACCTTTCACCCGCTGGTCTCAATAGCGTGCCTCCTACACCCCGGACATGATCCTGATTTTTGCATGCGATTTTGTAGAAGCGATATATTCTCGTATTAACAGCCGATTTTCCATTATTATATATTAAATTAAAGCTTATTTATCTTTTTAGAAGATTATATATGATTTATATGCTGTACACTTGTACTTTGCGTAGGGAAGGGTAACAACAGATGATTCCGATCCCTTTCTGTTGAAATAAGATATGTTCAAATCAAATCAAGAGATGACGTGATGAACTCGAAACACAAACTCTGGTTGTCACCATTTTCATACCCCAGCTTCGCATCGTCAAAGCCACTCACTTCTCAACGCTAAGTGGAACAGGTCTTATACAGATTACAAGAGCATCACTGAGTAGACAGTTTGGCTACACGCTACAGAAGGCATAATTTTCTCCACTTCCCCGCCTAGCCGAGGTTCGGCGACGTGCTCTAGCAGAACATTTCCTCGGTAATGCGTGTTAGCTTAGTTTTAATATAATAAAGTATCAATAGAGGTCACTTTGGTCGTGTGTGGCTGGGGTGTGGCTTTCCCGCGCTTTTAACACGTGTTAGGAAGAAATATGAGAAGGAAGCGGGGGAGAAGCAGAGGCAAGCATGGTCACGGACATGCCGACACGTCGCGCTGGAGCTGCCAGTGCAATATAAGTTTTTTGATTGTCGCATGTGCCAAAACCAGGTTATAAGGAAAGCTGGGAAGCCCACACAGATGTAAGTAAAATACTTTGACTAAAGATTTGAAATTCTCTCATCATTATGCGTGTTTTGTATTTATGATGTAATTTCTAAAACTTTGTTAGCTTTTAATATGGCGGTGTAGAATTGTGTGGTAAATTTCGTTCTATTTTTGTTTATTACAGATCGAACCTATACTCAAGGAGCCTATATTCGACTCCTGTTGATCAGGTATCAAGTGTGATACTGTGTGTCGGGAATGAAAACCAGTGACTGAACATTCAAGTTATGAAAGAATAAAACACGCGAACTGTTAAAGTTAAAAAACTCTTTCGAACTTGTTATTTCGTTTTGCTTGCCACGGCTATATACCAGCTACAGCCAAGTGAAGGCTAATCAGATGTAACTGAAGGTTACAATGCGTAGTGGATGTTGTTATCTTTTCGGTTGGCTCGACCACGCTTTCGCGAGCCTCGCCTACGCGTAGTGGAAACTGTCATCTTTTTCGTTGGCCACACCACGCGTTGCCGAGCGCACAACTACGCGTAGTGGAGCCTGCTATCTTATTTGTTGGCTCGACCAGACGTTGCCGAGCCTCGACTATACATGCTTAGTAGAGACTGTAATCTGATTGGTTTTGCTGGAGTACGCGTTGCCGAGCCTCGATTACGCGTAGGGGAGGGGAGGCTCCGCGTAAGGCCAATGCGTTCTTGCCCTGCTAGCTTGCCATAGACGTATCTTTCATAACGCGAAGCAATGTCTACACAGTCCGATCCTGAAAGGTTGATGGAGTAGTAGAAAATATGTAACACTGATTGTAAACCAGTTTGGATAACAGTGTGTGGACTTTTTTGCAGCAATATTGTTGTTACATTGCAGAACATGCTTCAGAACTACATGGAACCTTAAATGTGTGAAACATACCAATGTAGGTTTCTAAGAATAATGCTTAATAAAGGGGTGGGGAAGGTAAAGGCACGGTTAGCTTGGGCTTCCTGAAATAACCACCGACAGCGATTATTTTATATAATTTTCAGTATAAGCAGATTTTGCTTATACTGGAAACTCCAAAATGTTGGCTGTGACTATTGACCAAAATGCAGCAATATACCATGTGACATAATATCATCGTGAATTCAGACTGATCTTGCAGCGAAATATTCTGAAACATTGAAGTCACTTTGTTCCATCATTTCGCCATCTTATACTCGGGACAAGGCTAAGCGTGGGTCTGGAATTAGAAACCGCAATGGTTTAGATGACATCAGTTAATATTTATAACTTGACAACATTGCAACGTCCAATTATATTATGGAATTAAACCTGATATTTGAAATATACATTTTGAGATCAAGTTCACTTGAATATTCCTAAATACTGTAAAAATCTTATAGTTTCTCTTAGACACATTATACAACTGAATGGTCTTTTTGATAGGGTATGTCTGAAGCGTATCCTTTGTAAACGTTGTCACAATCTCTGTTTTTAGAAACCTCAAAATTGTCTTGTGTTTTAGACTTAGCGTGCTAATTTCGTCCGTCACTTTCGTTGTGATCATCAATACCAGAATATCAAAAGAATATGGAGGAGGTTCTTGAATTTATATATCGTGCTTTTCTTATTCATAGGCAAACTGTACCTTTTCTGGTGTGACGGTTCGAAATTATATTGAATTGATACTCCTGAATATTCGATGATAGCAGCAGTGTTTTTTTTTTTGTTTTTTTTTTTTTTTTTAGGTGGCACCATTTTTTCCCATCGGTAGCTGCTTCCACACAAGCAAGGGACTGGGGATTGATGACCAAAAATTCCTGCAGCCAGCTTTTCGCACACGCTCACTCCTGAACCCAACACCAAGTACCTTTGTAGAATCAAAGGCTCCCACAGCGTCACATCCTCCAAGGATATTCCCTGGATTACAATAGCTGGTTGACACTATGCCAGACACGGCTCAGCAGCGGCCAATATTTTCAAATAAACCCTACTTTAGTTTCTGATTCTTTCATATTCCGTTTTCATCGATGGTTTTGAACAAAATGATGAAAGGAAAACCTATATTTGTACAAGGAACGCCTTATATAAAGACTGCTTCATTTTGAATATATCCAATGGTCGTATGAATATAATGCATCAAACAACTAATCAATTCTGCTTTAAACATTTTCATGCAGATTTATATCTGCTCAAACAAACAACAAAAGAAAACGGTATCCAAAGTATGGATAGGTAATTTTATCCAGTGAAAATCAGTAGAATGAGTGAGAAATTTTAGCCGTTAAAATATTGCGAAGGACGGTTTTTATTTCATTGTTGTGTTCAAAACTTTTGATGAAAGCTCGATCGACCATGAAAAATGCTTTCGATATGGCGCGTTTCCTTGATCAGATCTAGCAAGGTAAGTCCGTCCTTTTTCACATGAACAGCTAGTGTTCCGATGTCACGGAATCTATTGTGACTATGGATTTGCTAAAAAATATTGATTCCTGAAGCTACTACAGAACATAGATTCTCTGATTTTAGCAGGAATGCCCTGGGGCATTTGTTTCAGAAACTTCGCAGGTACATGTTAATACCTATGTGGACAGAGTACAAAGTCACAGTTATTTGAACTAGTCGTGCTTTTGATATATACAGGTAAGAGCCAGGTAACGCTCCAAAGCCCCTCGTGATCACTTCAAAAGCAACCTCTCTTCAATCATTCAACCTTTTGCTGCTTACCTCGCCTAAAAGTGGCCGGATGCAGAATGTCTTTTTCAGCAATGTGTCCGTTTTACCTTTTGGTTTTCATAAAACACTGTGATTGAAAATTAAGACGAATCCTATAAATACATCATGCCTCACGTCAACAGCTACCCTGGATGCCAGTTTGGAATATTGCAGCCAGTTCGCGTAAATTAAAGCTATCGGCTCTGTCCTATTCTGACCGGAACATGGATGACTGAAATATCTCGGTAGAAAATTGGAAATAGGTCCGTCATGGATACCAAATTTTCCCTGGAATCCAGGTTTGACATTCCTCTGAGAAAATCGGGCAATAGCAACTGCAATTCCGCAGTTTAACGGTCGACTGCTTCACCCCTCTCCTTTTTATGTGCCATTTCACGTAAATATTTGTTTGAACGCTTGAAAATAAACCCATCTGGTTGATAGATCCCCAACCAAGAGCTTACATTGCGCGGTGTGAATGAGTAACACCAAGACTGCGCCTGGAAAAACCCTTGACTCAGGATTGAAACAAGACCGACCAAGGACTCAACGTAGTAATGCACGGGACTACGTCTTCTTTAATGTCGCAGAAAGGATGGCAGGATTGTCTTCTCCATGTGACTGTTAAATTACGCCGTTTGACTTTGTGACTGAAGAAAACATTTTTGTTGCAATTTATAAAGGATATGTTGTATTTCTGCGTTGCGTTGGGATACCACGTTTGCTTTCTGAATGCAATTCACCTTGTACAGATAAATAACATTTTGTGGCTCCTTGGTATCCTGAACATAAGTTGGAGCAAGTCTCCGTGGAACCAAGTCTATTAAAAATGTAAGACTCCTTGCCTTTAACTCGGAGTCTGTTTTTGCACGTGGTTCTCAGAGATATATTTATTAATATTCATCCCAATCCAATTTCTTATGTTTTGGTAAGATGTCATTTTTTATAGAGCTCGCTTGCTTTGGGGTCATATTTGAAATATGCCGCCTCCCTCCCTAGAGCGGATATATATGTCAATTATATCCTTCCGACATATGCCAGTGTCACGTTTATTAATCTACTAGCTGGTGGCACCTACTTCATGTGTCACAAAACATGTTCACCACCGAATAAAGAACGATTTGTTTATGCTCCAAATGTCTCAACCTTCAGTGTGTGGTCAGAATGGGTGAGTTATCTTGTAATGCCAGCCGCAGAGTTACACGCCGTTATCTGATGAGTATAATTGACTTTTGCAATATTAAACAGCAAGTGCACTTCGACACGTTTCATGTCCTGCCGACTTACGGTAGTCGAAAAAATCGAATTAAAAGTCAATTATATTTAATTTTCATTTGGTAAAAACCTGTCTTTAACGTGATTTTACATGGATACCTGGTGTGCAGTATCATTCCCACAGCTTCGCCTCTGTATATGAAATGGCAGCCTGCACGAAATAAGTCATCCGGGACTATGGAAGGTGGAACATTTCATTTAAGTCTACACCCTTTGATGCATTCATGTGATTGGTAAGGTTCATGGTTTTACACCCTTTGATGCATTCATGTGATTGGTAAGGTTCATGGTTTTGGGTTCGAATATGTTTACATACTTTTTGACTCCCTTGGTGAGAATTAAAGAAGAACTGAAAAAAAAAATCGGGTTACGTATGCAGTCGCTGCTGGTATTGTGTCCTCTGGCACCGATGATTTTGAGTTCAAATAGGCCTGCTACGTATCGATGACTGGCGCGTGTCCCAACGTTCGTTCCTCAGAGCAAGGTTCACGTGACCTCGGACGCGAACCGATCCCTGATAAATGTACAATTGGATAGTCAGCCGAAAAGGTTACCAGCTTATTACCCCGCCGCATGCGCTTATCGGGAAACAAACGCTTTGGATCCAAAGGGTTCCCTTTTCTTCGATAATGGACTCGCCAGGGAATTTATATTATTGGTAGCAAACAAAGCAAGTCGTTTCAATATAGTATGTGGTCTTTGAATTTGACGTAAAAATGGTAGACATGTTACAGCTTTGAATTGGTCAAGCTTCTTTCTTCTCGACTTTGAACTGTTGTTTCATATATATATATATATATATATATATATATATATATATATATATATATATATATATATATATATATATATATATATATATATATATAATATATATATATATATATATCTTTGGCTGTTTTTCGAAAATATACTTAAAGATACAGTCAATGAAAACGCACACACACACACACACACATATATATATATATATATATATATATATATATATATATATATATATATATATATATATATATATACATATGTAAGGCATAGTTCGGTTTGAAGTTTGTATTGGAAGTGCTCAGTGTCCCTCTCTGTGAACTAATCAAGCAACTTTGTGTTTACACTCACCATTCCTGACAGGTATCGTATAATTTCATCCTATCATTGGGATTTTTATGTGGGGTAATTTTAACAGAGGATTGCGTTTCCTCTATATAGGTTGTTAGAAAAAAAATGCAAAAATGACATTTTTATACGACACAATGCAACAATTAACAACTGCCGCTCACTACCGCTCCCCAGGGATGATACATTTGAGTGGCAAGGTACTTTCAGGGAAAAGCAGTTATCCCCTTCTCCCCGTTGTAGCCATCTATTATGGTCTGTCCAACATGCCTGCTGGAGCCAGGCACAGTGGAGAGGAGTCTCGTTCTCTTACAATTCTGCTATGGCTTTGAAAGTGGCAACGTGTTTGGCCTAGACGTGGTCAGAGATATGCGGACTTCTACATGGGTCAAGCTGACTGGCGGGGTGGTTCCAATTTCATGGTTTTGGCTGGTGTATCCATGTATCACCGAGCTCTCCCGCTAGTGATGGATGGCAATTTTACTACTGAGCAGTATATAGACAACGTTGTTCAGCCATATCTCCCACCTTTACTTCAGAAACACCCTGTCGTTGACTTGTTCCAGCCAGGTAACGCATGTCAGTTCATGGCCCGTGTGGCCATGGCGTTTCTGGACGAACAATGTTGGTGTTTTTGCCTGGGCAGCATTTTCCTCTGGGAATTTACTTGTCTATCGACCCTCCTGAAGGATTTCCTACTCGGCCAGCTGACTGCATATGATGCAGACCTTTAGAGAAGAGTGGCACCGCATCCGTGAAAACAGGATGCAACGTCTGAGCCAAGCACGCACTGCAGAAACAATGTCTCGCTGGTGGCTGATGAAGATGTGACTGATGAATTGGAAGACCCTGAAAAAACGTTGCTGTAGCGCGAAGCAGAGGGAGAAAAGTGGTCAACTTTTCCCGCCTCTCCAGCCTTGTGTTATAATATTCAATTCGTACATAACGTCACTTGTCCTAGACGTAGGTTTGTTCACGATCTCATTGACGTTAATCTTTCAAGCGTTGCATGTAAATAATGTATCCCTCTGCTCTTGCTTACACTATGTTGGGTCTTGTGCTATATTGGCATAAACTAAATTGATCCCTTTCCCCCGAGCCGGTTTGTTGTGTTATAGTTTAGAGCAGCTTTAAAACTGTAGGTATCTGGTCCTCCATGGCAGCTGTGCAATAGGGGAACATCAAACCAACACCACATGTATTATGATCACCCCCACCTGTGTCGGCTCTGAAAAAATTGATTGTTGAGATTATAAAGGTCCAGTAAATAGGTTAAAAAGGCTTTCAAGTTTCATGTGGAATGGGCTTTCTATGCACAGATAAGCTGAAAACACACGAAAAGGAAGACCCTGTCTAAACGTGTGGAAATCTTAATATTCACGTTTAACCCTACATCCTTGGTTCTTAAAACAAATCTGCCAATTGTAGGGAAAATGTGGCCCAGGTTTTGAATCGTAAACTTCCACATTGCATCTGTAGGATAACACATTTAGAACGAGTTCCTCCAAAACTACCATAAAGGACATATATCTGCGGCTTGCCAGGATAAAGGATAAACTATGATGCTTTTTTTTCAATAGCTGCGATAAAAATACCTACTACCGGGCTAAATTTCTTATACATAAATGTAAACCGTATCTAACCGTCTTCATCACTGTCCCTCTGGCGGAGATTATTTACCTGACTTAAATTTATGTATATCCTTGCGACCGGTTTTGCCGCGGATATCTGACGACATACATGGGCAGCATATGGTTTTACCGAAGAGGAAAAAGTCATATTGTGTTCAAAGGGTATTCCGGTGCATGCGTAGTAATACCCGCGAGGCTTTTGTGGATGGTTTTGCACAAAATGTTTAGAGACTCAATGCGGCCCCTTATGATACACTGCTTGTCATGCCATAATATTGGCAAAGAGAACAGTGGACTGCGACCGTCGGCGAAACGCGTGCATCCCTGTCCATCTCTGTTTTCTGATTTTTCCAATAAAAATTATCACGTGATACTCCCTGACTTGACAGTCGACACGGCGCGTAGCACTTGGAGTGGGTGACGCGGTTCAATTTTGGATTGATCCTGAGGAACACGTGGAATGGGAAAACTTAAAGTGTTTTTTGTGATAATTGAATCTATTTCATGCAATCTACCGGCAAAAACATTTTCGTTTGTCAAGACAACCTTTGTGTCTCTAGAACATCGCAACGTCAGACCTTTAGCCGTGATAGTAATATTGGAGATGTACTTACGTTTTCGCCACGACACCTCGTCTCTCGTTTGGTTTGGGAATAGCTGTCTGTCAACATGCTAGGATAAATATCATCTCCTTCCGGTTGGTTTTAGAGTATCTTAAGTATTATCTTGTAGGAAATTAAAACAAGGAAGGATTAAAGAAGTATAGGAATCATAAGTTCAATATATGGTTGTGCAACAAATTAGCAGTCACTAGAAGTATCAGGTCCCAGATTCTTCGTAAAATCCTTTAGACAAAGTAAATATCCAAATCAAGCCACCATATGTGTATGGTGATATTTTTATGATGCTTTTTATTTTATTTTATTTTTTGGAGGGGGAGGGGTAGATTCAGATAGGTTGCTGTTGATCGAAAAGAGTAGCACTTTTAATACGAGATGACATTTTTGCCCGTCTTTTATAATGGCAAGCTAAAGGACAAAATGTAATATAAAATAATTGTGTCAATAACGTTTCAATAATGCTAGAATAATGCGCAAACAGAGCAAAGTATGTTCCAAAAGTCATTTCCCCATGCAATGACGGTCGTGAGTTACAATTTAATCATCAAATATACGATAAGCCCACGTAAAAGGGAATTCAGAATGTGTTAATGTCGCTACGTAAACAGACCCGGAAGCGTTTCCATAGTTACCGGTTACACCCCGGTACATTTTACAATAATATTAATGCGTATTGCCTTCCGGTTCTTCATTCTCCCCCTTTCACACCACCAGTACCTGTCCCCATAGACATGCAGTTTAGTCCAAAACTCAAAATAACAATTTTGAAACATTTCAATGCTCACCGATAATCATTTCGAAGACTGAAATATACCTAAAAAATTGCATATTTTTGACGTTTCACTTTATCGTACGTGCCTTTTTTTTTAACTTTCCGATCGCTTCGCAGAAGCAATTCTGAAAAAACAACAACATGTATTTCTTTTATTATTCAATATCTGCAACTACTTTCATGGAACGCTAGATGGTGACAACAGTTCAGACAAATAGCTGGCATTAGGTATAAATTATGCGGCACTTTGTTTTTGAATTGAACTGTCTGGTCACCGGGCAGAAAGTAAGAATAGTGTGCAACCTAAACCGAATTGGCTGTTTGGGGTATTTAGTGGCACTCTTCTTCTTGTTATTATTATAATTGCGTGAATTATACAATATGGTTATAAAATATGTAAACAGACGGGGATATAACAAGGATGCTATTCACATCCTCGCTTTCCATTTAAGCTACAGGGATAAATTGTAGAATCGCACAGCATACTGAAACCATCGTGGATTTTAGGTGTCACAAGTCTTGAAGGAGTAAATCCCCAGCGCTTAAACTGAGACAGTGCCTTCAATACCTGCAACAAATAATTCAAAGAAACAGGAAGCATGGAATTTAGGGTGAATCCTAGTCCTCGACTGGGTACTTTTTGAGCATGTATTACTTGCGTCGGAATAATATATATATATATATATATATATACACGTGTGTGTGTGTGCACGGGTATGTGCCAACAGAACGATCCCTCCATGCTGAAAAAAATACAAACTTAAAATATTACTCTTAAACAAACAATCATATCTATGCCAGCGTAATTCATGAATTGGAAAAATATCCTTATTTGAAACTTTATCATTGCTCCGCGTTAAAATTCTTTATATATATATATATATATATATATATATATATATATATATATATATATATATATATATATATATATATATATATATATATATATATATGTATAAACTTTCACCAAGTACCAGATAAATTTATGGAGGGTTAGTCCGTCCAGGTAAACATCTTCACTCTGTGGAAAGCGCACCAAACCTGTTGACTCTATCTAAAATAAATAACTGGAACGGTAATAAGCGACAGAAAACGAGAAAGGGCAAGGACGAAGAGCAGCCCCTTGGTGGTGTGAGTCAAAACCCCTCCTCAGCAGCCATCTCATACATCTGACACGCCCTCCCACGGTCAAACGGTGTGATATGAAGGAGCATATTAAAGCATGTGGTACGAAAAGGAAACAAACACTCGCATCATCTTGTTTGATATTGGCAAACACACTCAAGTACCTATATAAAGTAAACGGAAAGCCAACACAGAACATTTACTCCAATGTATTGTAAGTACCGTAAGCGTTTTTGGTCGATGGAAATAAATAAAAGGGAGAAATCACAAAGTATGTACCATCTATTAACAATATTTGATTTGCTGACTAAGTAACTCTGCAACCATTCCTTAATAAGGAAACCTTACAGAAATTGGGCTTTGCCTGCGTGGCGCAGTCAGAACTGTGCAGCTGCGAAACGAAATGCCAACGCGGGAAGTTGCAACTGAGGGTAGACAGCCCACTCTGAAAGTACCGGTACACAGTAACAGTTCTGCGAAAGCAAGGGCATCCTTATCTTTATTATACCGAAGAACAAGATATTAAACCAAATTATTTTGTCAAATCTTTTTGGATGTGCCAACTTGCCACAGACTGAGACAGACACAGCGCCGCCACCAGCAAAATATAAACGGGATTAAGTAGTACAAGCACTTGCAGCCAACATGAAAGCCTCATTTTCAGCGCGTTTTTAGTTAATCAAATGAGCAGACTGTAAGTTCAGGCTTAAAAGGAGTACCGCTGCGCTTATGTTCTGGGGACTGCTCTGTGTTGAGTTTGCAGAATACTTTCCTCATTGATCTTGTTTACAAATATATGGGCTCCTGGGGCAGTATTGTCTACTTCTTTCACATCATTGAATCTAAGATACTATATTGACATTAAGTTGGGATGTATTAATTAAATCTTGTCGTGCCATCCATGCAGCCATTCGTCTATTTACTTCGATTGACATACACTTTCAGGTCCAGGGTAGTAAGGTAATTAGAAGCTTACTCTATATCGTAAAGAATGCCCGAAAGGACTGGTGAACCCGAAAGCGGTTTTGCATTGACATATAAGTCAAGCTTTATGTGAGCATACATATTGTCCTCTTGCATATGATGTCCTGTTTAAAGCCCTAAGAGCGAGTATTTGTGTTCACCGACGAAAATTACTCAAATGATTCATTATCTATGAACAAAACGAGGAAATCGGCGGAAAGATTCCAAACACATGAACTTATATATATATATATATATATATATATATATATATATATATATATATATATATATATATATATATATATATATATATATACATACATAAAGCTATTAAGGAAAATATGTATAACTCATTTCATCATTCTTTTTCTTTTCAGACAGAGAGCATGCAGCAAACTGATGTTTGGATCAATATGATCTCCTCCATTGCAACATCAAAGCTACAAGGCTTGGCAAATGCTGACAAGACCGAATCAAACCTTACTACAATTAGGCTGCCAGATAACATCGGCGGTGTGTAACAGAATGCAATCCAACTTGGAAGGAACCGTTCCTGGCTTTTAAGATATGGATTATGTTTAAGCTTCATCCCGAGGTTAACTTGCAAGATGTAAATGCAAGTGTGTGTGCTGATTGTGTCGTTTGTCTCTTCTTGCCAACGGAACAATGCCCTTGGAATCTGGATGTACGCATCCACGCTGACATCCTGCATGTTACGAAATACGAGCAATAAGGTGGTCCCTTCACCACATTTTATTTGAACTGTGAACTTTATTTACGAGTTTGTTGTAGTTATGCCAAACACGACGGACGCTATGGAAGCTTCTGAAGATGGCCGACTTTTGTGGGTCCCTTATGTTTGTCTCGCTCTTTTGCTAGTTATACTCACCATTGCATCTTTCATTAGTTTTCATATCAGAAACAGGGAGAAATATATACGGCGAGAGAAGCGTGGTGTCAGCATAGACACTGCAGACGCTCGGCTTCGACTTGTTACTGCAGACAACAATGGCGTACCCGTGTCAGTACGCGGTAGACCGAGAGCTACTGCGTCACTCAAATTATGCTACCCACGACGTGTTGACGTCATGCATGAAGATGAATGCGGAAACGGAAGCATAACTCATGCTTATCACAATCCTACTTTTATTGGTCAGCCTATGACATTTGGAGCGGAACATTCCGCTGCACCATATGGAAACTTGTTTCAGGTAGCAGATGATCGTGGGTCTTCTCACCAAGGAGTTGTTGTGCACCCACTCCAACCGCCATGCGTTTTTACATCACGTGCAGATCCAGGTATCTCGCTACAAATATTGACCAAGTTTTGCTATGCGGATTTTGGTGCCAAAATCGAGCTGTCCTTATCCTTATTAATGAGCAATGATATTAGGCAATGGATTTAAGGATGCCAATAAATTTCACGGCGGCTTCTTTAGGCATTAGGTATATTTGCTGATAACACCGTTCCTTTATTTCTGTTATTTCATTATACTTCCACTATTTCCAATATTTTATCGCTATTTAGTGCAAGTGGATCACGAGTTATCACCTATTTGAACTAAATGTTGCACCCTCGAGTTGACTTGGTTTTCATCCGTCCTTATTGGCATATCTAACCGTAATTTTCATTTCGGCCACGATTTCTCTCCCAAATTATCAATCGAGTCAAAAAGCTTGTAGAGAATATGTTTCTGCAACGTTCTTTGAGTTGGGTGGCGCTCAAAATTTGAAGAAACAAAATTTGGGGCTCTTTCCATTTTGATTTGAGAATCATAATCTGAGTTGCAATGCGGCATTATGGAAGAGTTCAGAACTGTATATATATATATATATATATATATATATATATATATATATATATATATATATATATATATATATATATATATATATATATATATGTCTGTCTATATTATATCTGTCTATATATATATATATATATATATATATATATATATATATATATATATATGTCTATCTATCTATCAATCAATCTATCTATCTATCTATCTATCTATCTATCTATCTATCTATCTATCTATCTATCTATCTATCTATCTATCTATCTATCTATCTCTCTCTCTCTATATATATATACATATATATATACTCATTGTCAGAGGAAAATGTCATGTGCTCGTTTTACATTCCCCCCGGTCTGGATATTATTATTTAAAATTAAAGACTCCATAGTACAATTCATGTTGTCAAGTTTACCCAGCTGGACTACTCAAGGTCACCTGGTTATTCAGTAGGGACCAATTTTCTTGACGGGGAAAAAATTGCGTACGTATTCACTCTGCTCAAAACGTCGTGTGGATCATTATTTCTTCCTGCAAACAATTTGTTGATTAATTTGCTATCAAACTCGATTTCATAAAAAAAAACTCTGTGCACTATCACTGTTATAATGAAATGGAAAATGCTGAACTTCTGAGATAGCTCGAATCGGTGTTTTTTACTTATTTCCGCATATGACAAGCCATGCTTTATGTTACTACCCTTTTATATAGCCTTTGGCGGCAGAGGAAATATGTTTAGACACCAGCATGGGTTTTTACTTTAGGCGCCCAAACAAACAAACAAACAAACAAACAAAGGCAAATTAGTGGCTCATCTTTGTCTGAGTATAACATTAAACATCATTAAATAATTAAATGTATGACTATGGCTGCTAAAATCTGAACCACAGTTACTGGGTGTTAACAAATTTGAAACTCGCGTTGGTCAAAGCTTTGTTTTTTCTCTAATCTTATTGGCTAAATGGCGTGAAGAGGTTTGTTATTGGTCTCATTGTCAAATATACCAGCTTTGAACCTCAAGTACCCGTGTGGGCCTATCATTAAAATACAAACGCAGTGGGTTACAATTGTATACCAGTTTTGTAACGTAGAACCATCCAGTGGATCCGCACATAAGCATAAATGATAACCACTCACAGTAACGTAACCCTGTTCGCTTTGTGTTTTTTTCCAGATCACCCACACTCACTTCCTGGGTCGTCTTCAACGTCCCGACGCGGCTCTGTGCCCGGCGTAAGCCAGAGCATGAATGTTACAGCGCCGGTAAAACCACCAGAATCCGTCTCTGCAAAAAAGGCTTCAAATGCCGCTCTTAAAGTGAACATGTTCTTACGAATCGGCAAAAAGTGATTGCTAAAGGAAAAATTAAAATATTCGTTATTTTTGGTAATGTTTGCAGGTCAGGTGACATGAAAATATATTCCGAAGATGATTTCAGACAGCAAGCCACTGCTTCTATCCATATTAGTTGAAGTTACTCTTTAGTCTACCGACAGGAGAAATACTATGGTATGTGGTTGATATGTTTTTGAAACTCACAAGTCTATATATTACGTTGAAAAACTAAAGAGAACAAATAATGGCTTGCTCAACAAAAATATATATAGTGAGCCATAAGATTTTATAATGTGAAAGACAACTACAATAATTGTGATAAATTAGTAAAAATGACATAGTATAACAATAATACAGAAAATATAATAATTTTCAATGAATTTGGAAACGATTAATCGCTACAATGTAAGCCGCATATATAAATTAGTTTCGGTACCAAATTATGGACTCGGATCCAGCTTGTGCCAGTGTATTTGTAAAATCTCACCCACAGTCTGTGCGTTTATGACATCATGTGATAAAGGTTTTGACAATGATACCTCATTATCCTATTCTTGTCCACGGTTCAACAATTGAGTGTGTTGAGTCAATCTCTTTCATATCGTCGAGTTTGAGAGTTTTCGGCAGAGTGTAGCTAGTTGGTTTTGGTCCATCTTGATAATGTCGTGGCATGTGGGGGCCTCCTCATTATGTCTTTTTCATTTCTTTTACCCCACTTTTTATGTTTGGTCCACAAATCTTGGAAACTATCGACACCTATTGAAGTGACTTTTGTATATACTTCGAATTCTACTTGACTGACATTAAGCAAGCAAATGATGAAAACCCCTTTTTTGTGTGAAACTGTGTGACATATTATGGAACGGCAATAGAATTAAGCAACGCTCACATTATCGGGCGGCCATATGAATTATTCTGCATAGAATCACATGGTTGTTAATTACAAAGCCGAGTACACTGAATTTTAAAAATCGCCGTATCTCCATTTCAAATGGCTAGCATGAAACTATACATTTTCATTATATAAGTTTATTATCATTTCAAACATTGACATAAAGATGTGATGGTTTGGATATATAGAATTCTTTGCTTTAAACTCTTTCAGTGCCACATTTTGGACTGAATCAACAACTTTTCTCGGCGCTCTTTGAGAGCATTGCTCAAGAAGCGCGCAAGGAACGCCTTTGACCTTTACTATTATAGCCTGTGTTACTACTAGGTACTACATTCATGGCGGTACTTCAATAGGGAAGGGCAGTTTCTTAAGTTTCCAGAAACCTCCACCACACGGCGCGAGTCATCGCTTTCATCCGGGTACTCGCCTGCGGGTGAACATTGGTTTCGGCGGATTTGCAAACACTGTGATAACATTGTAGATATCGGCAATCAAAGTGCCAAAAATGTTCCTTTTCATGTAATACCTGCTAATAAATTTTACACACACGAAAGATAAGATTGCATTATAGCAGAGCATGAATGCAATTGTTGGTATGTTGCGTTAAAAAAGTGAAAAATCCATTTGAACCGTGGTGTCCGGGAACCGCATTCTGCTTGTTACTAAGTTACATTCCTGCGTAGCACCACTCGACTATGTGAATGGTCGAAAGAAATGCAATAATAAAGAATATTCTTCGACAGTTATTAAAATAATGCAATGATCACATATAACAAATTATCAACATAGCACATAAGATGAACTCAACAAACGCTCAGTTTGCAACATGCGTTAACACATCATAGTATACGACGCTACTCAGGTTGACCCGCTATCGAATACCCGGATGAAAGCTGTCTGCAACGCTACATGGCGGTCAATGAGAGAACGCAGAGTTATTGCTCTACCATATTAATGGTCTTTTACAATGGACATGAGTCTAGCATCATTATTATAATTGAGAGCTCTCCGTTTTGAGTAGCTTGACTAAGTCGCAGTTGGGACTGAAACAACTGACCACTGCCTTGATCAGATATTTGGAAGGTATTACACAATCCTGCTAACAATGTATAAACCCGATCACTTTCAAATATCAGGGATATCAATTTACATATTTTCACTGGGAAACGCATTCCATTTTTTATAACTGTGGTACTTCTTTTTTTTATATTTTAGTTAAGGAAGGACGCCAGAAAATCGGCGCAATGAAATGTCGTACTTCAGTGAATGAACAGATAAAACAACTATTTTAAAAATTGCCAAAAAGCTTGAAGATTCTGGCAAAAGCTTTCATTGGGTCGTAAGATTATAACTGGACGCACAACGTTTTGAATGTATTGCAAGAAATAGCATTTATATTGCCACACAATTTTTTTTTTAGGTTGTCAGCAGAGCTCACAGAGTCAACTTCTAATGTAGGCTGCAGTTCTACTTCCCAATTGAATAACCTATAATGTGCTGGTTACAACCCGGCAGCTTAATTAATGTGGCAGAATTAAAGTCTAACCAACTGCACATTCCTGACTTCTAGAGTCTATCCTCTATTAAATGTTTGGTTACCCTCTTGAAACTATCCTCGAAGAGTCTAAGATCTTATAGAAGTTGACATTATACATTTGCCATGTTTTTGTCTGCAGTCTTTACCAACATATATGTGATCTGTCTTTGTGATCTGATTTTATGGACTACATCGCCTGTATGCCGTGTGATGTTAGCAAGAATGGATCCCTTCCTTGTTTGGGACGGACTACTTTATTGCTAGAAATTGCGTCCGCACGGGTCCCGTTGTACCTGAAGATATACGTCCGCACTGCCCCATCACTACTTCCCCTACAATGTCTTGTGGGGCAGTTTGTTTGTTAACGTGAATAAACACCGGTTTGAAATCAATTATTGTATGTTTCCTTTGCTTAAAAACGATAGGTAGAAATAGATATAATCCATAGCTCGTCTGGGTGTCTGGGCCCCCAGAAATGACTCGTTTATTTCTGGGTGTGCGGAATCATCTCAGCCTCCGGCTTCGCGGTGTGTGCTATGCATCGAAAACACCCGCATCTGTTTAGTCGGCCCTGATACCCGCACTCACTTTGGTTTGTCCATGTTCATGTCATTTTATTTAAAGACAGATGCTGACTATCCCACTATTTGGTGTGAAACGCCGTCATAATGTTTAGTTTGATGATTCCGTTACGTACAGTGCCCAGAATGATTACCTTATTATGAGTCAAGTCTTTATCTCAGCACAGCGCAGGGACAGCCTTATTTAGATCAGAGGTTGTTCAATACATGAAGTAAAGCATGATTTTTCAATGAATCAAGTTTATAGTTTATGATCTTTATTGATATATTAAAA
>OZ026618.1:36494928-36502428 GCA_964020975.1 Hermodice carunculata
ACACAGTTTCCTGTATGGAAAAGCCCAGAGTTTTTCTACATGAAATGCTGGGTTTTGTGAAAAGTTAATATTGAGGGATTGAACTTTTATAGACGTCAACTCAAACGTCTGCGCATTGCGCAGCAAGGTGGAGTGAATGTTAAACATTTTATATCACTCCAAGAAGTTCACGTGATTTAAAAAAAAAAATTACCCTAGTATGATGAAATGCGTGTTTTACTTTGACCAAGAAGATTACATGGAAAGGAGTCTGCACTCCACGTAAAGAAACTTCTGTGAGTGCGATGGGACACGTGAGCAATTTAGTGCCTTTGTATTTGTGTTGTTCACCGAGCTTATGTAAAATAAGGCATATCATTACAACTGTCGCGATCTTACTTGTGGTACATAGAATAAAATTATTTCTGTATTGGTAGCATTTTTGTTAACTTTCACGTTGAAGTGGAAAGAAGGAAATCAATATTATTATAAGGCAAAGTTTATGTTTGAAAACATTATTTCTCACAAGTTTATAACCAAAGTCAGCTTTCCGCAAAATCAACCCCAATTTGCCCCAGTGATTCAGAATATCCAGGTAAAGAACTTCCAGGAAAAGATGATCACATGGAGGTGGACCTTGCGGAAGGCGCTGTTAACATCGACCATTCGACAATTTGCTAGTTTCAATGCATCTCGCCCCGCCTTCCACCAGCATAACGCGTCAGAGGTCTTTCCCTGTCAATAACTCGTTTATAAACCGAAGCTTTTCATAAAAGCGATTTTTTGTCAAGGCACATGTGTGTTATGTCGTCAATCATTTGAGCTCAATAGTCTCTTAATTGGTTTGTTTACAAATAGATAACACAAAAATCAGCTTTCTAATCGCCACAAATGCAAGTGCATCCTCCCTCCCGTGTAGTCTTCTTGCTTTGATATACAAAGGTAATGAGTGTCTGAGAAATTGCAGCCAGAGAAGAAGATTGCTTCAAATGGAGGATGCAAGGTTGATGGCTTTATGGATATCATGATCGAAACGTGTTAAACTACAGGTAATGTGTTGACTTCACCATCTGATTTCTAACACAATGAACTTTTCTTCCGTTGCACTAAATTCTTTACAAGCAAGAATATTGTCAACGTTTAAAGCATCTTGCCTATTGTCCTCACTGGTTAAAGAGGAGGTACCCTATAATGGTTGTCACGAATTCGTCAATCTTGACAAAGTAGTTGACCGATATATCTAAACTGCATACACGTAATATTACCTACAGAATCTTGTGCATCAACAAGATTGTGTCACATGTCACAAGCGCCAGCATCTTGTGACGCTTAATAAATATATCTATTTGTTCAGCCATTTTTAAATGTATGCCCCACCAAGCGTTTCACCTTTGCTTCTGTACAAACACAGGAAATCTAAACAGAACATTAGAATGCGCGTGGATGTACTTAGTGATATTTTAAATACATGCCTCATTATTCAGCATCAAAGCACAACATATATGCAAAACTGGATATAAGTGAACTGTTACACATGTTGGAATACAAACGCGAACAGAATTATATTCCTTGAACACTTACATCAGGTACGAACTGATACAGAAATCAAAGTAGTCACAAATTTACTTGACAAGGATCGTTGTTAATGAATCCAAGGCTTTACCAAGTTATTATTGTACGTTGTGCATCAAGCTCTTGGATAAGCAATCATGTTCATGATGTCCAATAAGGAAGACTTCCATTATACAAAGCATAAATATGCTTTTAAATACTGGCACCAGGTATCACCACTTGCATGTGCAAACAACAAAACGTTTCCAGAGAATTGATCATAAATTATTGTAACACAGAGATTGGTTTCCACAGGTTGGTAATGGAACTACTAATAAACCCAATCTCCGTCGGATTAATATAGAGCATTCAAGCAAAAGACAAACACGTAATCACACCGAAACAAGCATTCACTTACATCGACCTGCGGGGAAAATTTATTACCCACCTGATTAGTTGTATCTCTACATAAAAGCTAGTTTGGCCACCAATAGTTCAATGTGCGATGAAACGCAAGTAGCTCAGTTTCGGGGCAGCCCCCCCCCCCCCCTCGCCAAAAAAAAAAAAAAATCAACCAATCAATAAATAAATAAATAAATGAAATGGGATTAACATTGAAAGAGCATCAAAAACTCAGTATGAATTTAGGATCACCGACCTTTTTTGTATGCTTGCGCAACAAGTATGTCTAGTCACGAATAAATTTATAGTGATACTATGTTCAGCTTGTTTGGCTTACTTGTTACCCACAAATTGGCTTCTACTTATGAAGCTTGGCTTGGCTTAAAAAAGCCAGGTTTCATTAAACCCAGGTCACTGTTTTAACTGAAATGAATTATAAATCTCACCAAATGAAATTTTGATAGAGTATTTAGCCTTTAACTCTGTACCACATCAAACCTTGTAAAATCAAGCACCCTCTCATTTTAGATAATATCATTGAAAAAACTCAAAATAATTGAGTATTTTGTCCTGAGCACAAAAACATTGGCGTAGGTGTGACATATTAAAAATTATTCACTTCAAACGTGTACTACGTATACAGAAATACCACCAAGGCTATCACATATTTGCACACGCAAATGAGCTAGATACATTTTTATTGCGTTTTTTCAAACATTGGCTTTCTGCTATGAAAAAAATGGGGTTTTAACGCCCCCCCCCTCCGCAACGTGTGAAATTAATATTTTAACGCATATCGACCTTTAGACTGTCCCCCTCATTATACACACACAGACACACACACACACAGACGCACACACACATACACAAACACACACACATACAGATATATGTATATATATATATATATATATATATATATATATATATATATATATATATTCATTTATTTGTACTAAAGTAAAATATCCAGGCAAATACAAATTGCTGTTCACATAAAATACTGTGTGACTTGTAACTAGGGTTTCGAACATACAATGATCAGTGTAACATAGGGATAGAGAGAAAAAAAAATCTAATTATTCAATACAAAATTTAACAACTATATGTTGCATCTCGTAGAATGACTATATATATATATATATATATATATATATATATATACATATATATATATATATATATATATATATATATATATATATATATATATATATATATATATATATATATATATATATATACATACACATTCGTGTTCACTACATATTGTTGGAGCATGTAAGCATGGTCTCAATTTTGTATCTGAACGTTCACTGACTCTCTTATATGATATATTATTCGCAGATTTGTATTTTGTGTGGCTTATGTTACAATATACGTGCAAGCTACAGTGTTTGCGTATTTTCTTTCTAGAGTTAAATCGAGTTTTTATAACTTTTAATTTAGAGGTAGCCATGAGTCGCTTTTGTTGAAAAGTCTCCACTAATTTTGTTCATTTCTTGATAATTGTGTTAGAATATCGATTGTTTAATTAATGGATTAATAGCCACTCGTTTTCCCTGAAATTTAACGATAGCATAAGAGTCATTGAGTTTTCCGCTGTCCGCACAGGCTGCGTTACTAAAACGCAGACAATCAACAAATGGCTATTCGACACATGGTCGTTCGTGCCAGGATGGTGCTTACTTCGAATGCATGTAATTATTCGCTTTCATCTTAAACACATGCCCCGTTTCCTTGGAGTTCCAGCGTATAAAGTACCTGAATGTTGACAATGATGCAGATCTCAGCGGATATGTGAAGTTTGTCAGATATGTAATGTATAATATAATCACACTGGTGAGCAAATTATCAACGTCCTTTGATAATTGTAAAGTTAAACCTCATAATAGAGAATAATATCAAATATTGTCGTTAAGGACTGTTTAATACGCACACACACACACACACCTATATATATATATATATGCGTGTGTGTGTGTGTTTATAAACTAACCGCAAATATGTATCTGTAGTGTGTATCAATATTTAGTCTCTCGATTATACATTAAAAAGATGTCTGGTTGCTTCGATGTAGTTTGCAAAGTACTAAGAGTTTGGGAGTATGCCCGGGTCTGACCACAGATATCAGACATGTTAATTTAATAGCATTGAGCAATTATATAGATGTGCAGTAGTTCTAGAAATTTTGGTGCACACTATGTTTAACGCAAATGCAATTTTTGCCTTAAAAAAAAAAGACATTTTAGCGCATATTGATAGCTGTGCTCAAGAAGCGGCTGTAATCTTACAGCGTGGCACACCTCACAATCGCAAATAAACGAATTTGAACTTTGGTCGCTTTGAAAGCCTTTCAATTTTGAATGGAAATTTCCGCCGCATTCCCGACTTCGGTGACATGCTTGCCGGGAAGATTTCAACCCTGCTGTCAATCCGCCCTCGACCAGTACATGTTCAGGACACAAAAAATGTATTTGTACTGAATAGCAGTCTTGTAAAGTGCTGACGTGGAAATCCTCCAAGATCCCCATACAACTCTTAAACTACATCGAAATCCTCCGATTTTACTCAGTACGACCATTTCAACATAAATATTTTTACCGCACGTTAATTTAGCGCATCGAGTAAGTGCGCTAACATCTTCAAATTAAATTGAGCATTACAATTTATAGAACTAAAGTATTAATTCCTGCTGAATGGTGAAATGTTAGAGAAAAATAGAGAAGAACATCGAATACAGGAAATGAGGGACCGACTGATTGAAAATGTTACATTCTAGATAAATGTTGTGTTAGTTTATTTCATATCAGGAAAACTTCCCCTTTACAGCAGGAGCACCGACGGAACGGGGTAAATTCCATGATGTCTCCAATATATATGTACAAGTAATTCGTCATCTTTATTGACACACATAATATGTATACGTTGAAAATTAAGTATCTATAATTAATTATTCGTGATTTGTGTCCTCGGCACCAAACTAGGGATAAGTCACTCATTGGGACAAAACTCTAAAAAGCGTAAGGACAAGTACATTATACACATTACATAAATACAATGTAGAATACAAAGCTTCTGTTGGTATTATCATTGAAAAAGAGGCATTACCACTGTATATATAAACAAATTGTCAAGTAACCACAATTGTATACTTATGGACGTGTGGTCTTATATTGGGGGGACCCCCATCAGAGTGAAGGGGGGGAGGGGGGAAGCCGCGCAGGCGTAACAAGTACGCCGCAGCGGACACTCACTCTATATACAATTTGATATAAATCAGACCAGATAAAAACATACTATGTATCTACATATATTTATAGAGTCCATTCCACAAGCGCTCTTCTCACCTTCCGGGCCTCTGTTATGTATTTTTGCTTGCTTCATCAAAAAGCCACACCACGTCATCCCCATGATCGAAAGAAAGATCACCAAGCAGGAAAGACAATTAAAAGTATAGGGAAGACGCACCACAAATTTCCCAGATGTACCTTCTGTTGCCCCTTCATAATTCGTTTTCTAACCATTTCCGAATTTTTTGCCGAATTAAAAGTAGGTTTGGGCACAAAAACATACAATGTTGAAGAGTTTCGCATCCATTGTGACAAAGTGGACAGTTACTATCTGTGACTTTCTTCCATCTTAAAAGATCCTCTTGAATCCCAAGGCATCCGGTTCTTGCTTTAAATTTTAAACGTGCACTTTCAAAATATTTCATGGTAAATAAATCTCCAAATGAAGATCTCTTCAAGATTCTATAGTTTGACAAAGATGCTTTGTTACCGATTACGCTGAACAATCTCTGTACCTGATTATTAATGCTTAATTTCTTAAATGAAACGGGCCAGTCTCCATCTCGACGGTACATTGTATTGTCCAAACCCACTTCTGTATAAATTTGCCCAATCTCTTTCAAATCTTCCCACGAAGAATAATTCCCATTCTGATACGATATTTCCATTTCTTTAAACACCTCTTTACATAAGCTTGATTCATCGATACCAAACTTTAAACGATAGAAATATTTGACCCTGTATATGTCTAAATTATGTGCTAACGGCAACCAACCAAGTTCACCCAACGTAGCTTTCATAGCTGGTGTCGCACTTATACGACTGATCTGGCAGCTGAATACTGAATGAACCTTGTAATGGTATTGCTTCCTTGTGTGTGACATAGGGCGACTGGTGCCAAAGGTTGCAGGTTCGAGTCCCGCTCGTTCCGAACATAAAATATAGCTAAACCGCAGACCCGTGAGGTAGAGATGGGATCATTAGGTACTTCCATATACTATCTCATAAAAAACTCTATTAATACTCTCATGGCCGGTGAAAATACAACTCATATAATTATTGAGACGTTGTGCCTTGGGCTTCAGATATTGTTTGATATGAGCACTGTCTGCTATACTTCTCGTAAAAATAACCCCTAGGTACTTAAAGGTCTCGCATTCATAAATGTTTAAATTACATAGTTTCCATTTTTTTATCAATCCTTTTGTCAACGACCATATTTTTTATTCATCACCATTAAACTTCATCCCCCACTTTTCAGTAAAACAATGTGCAACATGAAACATTTTCTGTAATTGAGCTTCACTATTTGCCTGCAGTAAAATATCATCTGCATATAAAAGAGCTGGTATCAGTTCGTTTCGGAATGAAATACTAAGTTTTTTAACAAACAACATCCTTTCTACATCTGCCATTAATATTGAGAAGAGCATTGGTGACATTATGCATCCTTGTTTCACACCATTAATAACCTCGAACCATTCACTCTCATATGGACCAAAAATTTCCTTATTTACAACTTTTCACACAGAATGTAAACGAGGCGCCATGCCTTACTTTGAATACCGTTTTTCCAAAGTGTGTGAAACAGTCGGTGTCTATTGAAAATGTCAAATGCTTTACTTGTGTCGAGGAAAGCTAGCCGTGATTTGTTTTGTTTTGTTTTGTTTTGTTTTTGTTTTTGATCTTTTCTGAAACTGCACAGCCCTTTCAATGCAAACACTTGATCTTCTAACCTTCGGTCTTTCCGACATGCACCATGCAGTTCTCCTAAAACATCATGGCTTTCAAAGTGCTTCTTCATTTGACGCTAAGCTACAGATGCAAACACTTCATATACATTGGATGTTAGAGTGATACCCTTATAGTTTCCCAAATTGTCTTGATTACCTTCCTTATGTAATGGTTTTATAATTTCTCTAAACCAACTGTTTGGGAAGCGCTCCAAAAGTTTGAAATAAGTAAACATTTCTGCAAGAGATAGGTAAATTTGCTGCTATGTATACTCAGAAATGTGCTTCGATGCGAAGAAAAGTCTTCAATGTTTCTGTCATAATATAATACGTGGGCAATGGCAGTAATGGAAGTGGAGAGTATGTAACTTGGCAGGCAGATTTCGGATGTTCATAAAGTGGAAGTGTTGAGGGGCTTTAGACTTTTTGAGATTAATAAAACTAAGTTCGTGATTGTAATTAGCTTCCTTCTTGTGTTGCTCTGCCACGGTCTGTATTCTTGGTACATTTAAGAGTATTTAAAAAATGAAAACCAAAAAAAG
>OZ026618.1:36512428-36552428 GCA_964020975.1 Hermodice carunculata
GGTCTTTTCCCGGGATATAACTGGCGCCTTCCACAGAGCTCATTGTGTATGGTAAACCAAGGAAGCATGTTTCATACAACAGGTAAGATACTAATCCGTTAACCATTTTGAGTGTTGCGCCTCCAGGAATCTTTAGAAAGGGCAGCTTTAACCTGAGTCATACAAGTGTTTCAAGAACTAATCTGGGGGCTCTGCAGACGCTGTTTTTACAATATAAACAGAACACACCGATATTACTTGCCCCTAACAAGCCGTGTGAAAACTGAGACTGAACATTTTGAGAATATGAACATGTTTACATGTTAAAATAAGTCTACTTTTGCAGAGTGTACCCAATAACGTAAATGCTAGGAAGATGTCAAAACAGAATCAGTCTGGTGAGAGTAATATGCTTTTGCACAGCAGAGTATGTCTCCACCTTCGAATCGATATCCAGGAAAGAATATCCTTTAAGTATATGCTGAATCGTAACTTTTGTCGTGGTATAGATAGATAGATAGACTGCACTAGTGATACAATTAACGATACACTTCATAGGAGGGTGGTTCTGATGTGGGAATATTGGGGCCAGAACAGCTGAAACTCAGTATTCGCATTTTCAATTCCACGCAATACGGGCAAAACGCCAACCATACTTAGTCTATGCAAGTAATAAGTCTGTAAAGAATAACCTAGATATAATTGGTTGTTGCATGTATTTGAAAACGCAGTCCATGCGCAAAATAAGAAGGCAATCTCTTTGAATAACAGACATTGTAAACGCTTTTGTCTCGGATTGGGGAAGGAAATGGACGAATTCATCAGGAAGTTCATTGTACAACCGAATTGTGGACGGAACAAAAATGTCTGAGCCGTTGTGTTAAAAATGCAACGTCTCTAACATTTTTGGGAATTAATTATTTGTCTATTTATTGTTCTTAGAGTCTGCTGAGTCTTAAAAACAATTGCAGGATATGTTAAATATTGTAGGGGAATATGGGTAAAAATGACTCTTAAAATTTAGCCAAGCCAAGTTATAACACTGAGGGGAAAAAGATGACAATAGAAAATGGAGACTTGGGAAATCCAAAATCCAACGAGTCTGGAAAGCAACTGATTGAAATTGGAGAGGTAGATGAATGTGAGTATCTTGGGAGTAAAGACAAAGCAACAGGTAAAGATATATGTTCAGTTGCCATATTGAAAAGATAAAGCAGAACGTGAACCGTACATACGGAATGCTAAAAGCTACAACAGTAAATAGTTTTAATAGGGCATTCACAGCTCGAGTCCTGTCGGATAGAGTAGCGATGCCAGGAATGCTATACGGATTAAGATATTATCACGGTAAATGAGGGCGACATCCAGGGTAAGGAGAAGGCATAAAATGAAATGGGAAAATGGATTCGTGGACCACCGTGGTATGCAGCAACAGAAGCAATCTTTGAGGATGGAATAGCATAATTGACAGAATTCTACGTCTAATTGTTGAAGATATTTACAATCAGTAAGCAAGGGCCGGGTAATATGTTGTAATGAAGCTGTTAAAGAGCAGACAAGATGGGTCAAAGACATAGATAGGTCAGCAGAAAATTCAAAGGATATGATGAGGTTGAGGATTGCAAAAAAAAAAAAAAAAAAAAAAAAAAAAAAAAACATATTTACGGAAGGTAGCAATAGGAGCATGGAATACAGACTGGAATAAAAGAGTGAGGAAAAATAGGCAAAATGCACACAAGGTTTCAGAGAAGCCAAACAAAAGTACATGGTGCGATGGAAGAAAGGGATCACAAATTTTGTTCCAGAGTATGGCCCCAGGAGGTAGAGAAGACGGTAGACCATTAGTCGGTAAGGTGTGATGCATATACAGAAATGAGGGAAAATATGGTTACGGAATGACAGAATGAGGATCAAAACTGTAAGGGCCTGTAAGAAGTGCGACGCTTAGGAGAAGAGCGTGCATCATGGATTTAAGGTTTGAAAGGGGGTTTACTAGGTGGAAAGAAACGCGTTAGAACTATAAAGGGCTTTTTGGTAGGATCCTGGGAGAAAGGAATGGGATATTAGAATTAGAAGAGAACAGAATTAATTAAAAACTCCACGATGACACTAACTCCTCCCTTGGAGAGTCTCTAAACACTTAAGCTCTATTTCACTGCCAACCCTGAGTCAATGTATCAACGTTCTGTATCAGGTTTGGAACATTTGAGAAAATACTGTCAATTTTTTGTTTAAAGATTGAGTAAATGTGCATTTAGGCATGTCAGAAAAGAAAGGGAGTCATTAGCAATTATGTCAAAAACATGTTATCAAAACAAGTTTTCTGAAGATGATTTTAAGTACAATTAGGCAAATTTGTAAATGCCGTAGGCTGCTGCTTGCTACTGATAGGCGGATTAACCTGACAGAAAACATGTAAGCTTAATATGTCTGAAAATGAATATTAAAACAGATTGATGCCGAACATAAAATTAAGTAATAAAACAGGCAAGTCTAAAAACGGTAAAATTATTGTAGCCAAGCTGTCTAAAAATATGGATATTAACAGCAAAATCGGTAGGCCAAGCTAGAGAGAAAAATGATAATCATTATTATTTATATCAAGAGAATGCAATCTAATATATAATATTTTTAACCAGATATCAAGTACTATAAGGCAATCTTGCAACTGTCGTAGGCCACTGCTTGCTACCGACAGCTCCTGGGGGTTTAATCTAATACAAAACAAGTTAGCCTAAAATGTCTGAAAGGTGAACTAAAAACATAATGATGCCAAAAGACAAAATTAAGTGTCAAAACAGGCAGGTTTAAAATCTAAAAAATTGTTGAAGGCAAAATATCTAACCATCTCTGGATAATTACGGCAACATTTGTAGAAATATCTGTCAAAAGTACATCTTTGAATTCTTTTGACTCAAGTTTATTGTAAATAAATTTGCTTCCACATGCAAAGTCCTGAAATTTAGAGTAAATACGACCAAATCTCAAAATCTATGAGAAAAACGTATTATTTTCAAGAGTTTCCGAAATATTACTGTCCAGGAGAGGATAGTTAATCACTTCAAAGAATGTGCTGTTTAAAAAAGGATAACCACCACTAGACCGGGGGTATGTGTACAGTTACGCCCGGCTAAAGGTAAACAGCCAAACGCCTTTTTCGCGTTTCGCTGGTGTTTGGCTTGTGTTTGGAAACGTTTGCAAACGTTTGGAATGTGTTTGGAAAGTATTTGGAATGTGTTTGGAAAGTGTTTGGAAAGCGTTTGTGAAAAATCTCGAACACTTTTACAAAACGTTCGAGCACTTTCACAAAGCTATCGAACACTTCTCCAAACGCGTTCAAACACTTTCCAAACGCTTTGAACAATTACCCGAACGATTTCAAACAATATGCATTTCAAACACTTCCATTCAAATGATTAAGAATCTCCAAACATATTTTCACCAGGTCCAGCAATATGTGATGTACCTACATGTAAATATGCACTTATCCAGAATTATAGGGTTTATATATTTGTATAAAACACGATCCAAATACGTTTACCCAAGTGTCTAATTCAACTAAAATGAATTAAAGACTTAATTCTTCATTTAAGATGTCATGAATACTTCATCTTTCAAAAACTGTTTTGGAGTAAATCCATGGGCAATATCATGATCAGATCACGATTCATGAAGCAAATTCAGTGGGTAGTGTCATGTATATCTCAGAAGGTAGCTTTTGTTGCGTTTTTCACTGTATCACGGGCATAAACCAGTTGCAATTTGTCACCCAAACAAGAAAACAATGATATAGCCTACAACATATACACATGCATTGTAAGTGATACATGTACAAACTGTTAGATAGAACTGATTTTTTTTTGAAAAAGCATAATTTCAACATTATTGTGAAATATACATAGTAGAGCTTTTTGGCTTATACATAAATGAATGCATGCACATGTTGTTGGGATTTTTAGGTGCTGATAAGCTTTTTAGACATTTATTAAAAATATTCCTGTCATTAGAATTAGATTACCAAGGGTACATGTAAATGTATCACATACGTTTGGCGCAAAGTGTAGTGTTTGAAAGCGTTTGGAAAAGTGTTTGTAAAGTGTTTGCAAAGTGTTTGCTACGCGTTTGCAAAACGTTTGACTTTCACTGAAAGTGTTTGAGAAATGTTTGGGAAACGTTGATGCGTATGGCGTTTGTTAACTTGAACGCGAGCGTAACTGTATAACGAAGATGTTGTGCCGACAGCTGTCTTTATTGACGTTTATGGAAGTTTATGAATGTAAGCGGGTACATCAAGATAAGCCCCAGTAGCACATGAGATATGGAAACCCAGCTGGAAATATAGTATTTCTCAAATAATAAATGCGCCCAGAAAGTACTTCTATGTATGCAAGGTAGCAAAGGCACATGGAAATAAATATAAATAGAAATAATGTAGGAAAAGCCATTCAACAATAAATGATTACACATGTAGTGTCAAAATATGTTGAGTAAATCCACATGTTTAGCATACTGTACCATGAATACACAGTACGTATATTATAGATTGACCCCCCCCCAAAAAAAATCATATAATATAACTATTGTGAAATAAGGTTTGCTTTTAACCTTTTCATTATTTTTTTAAAAAATTGAATGGATGTTGACGGTTTAATGTTTATAGAAATGCGAGGTCCACGGTGTTTAACAGCAATTTTACTAGGGTTCTTCCCAGGCTCCGGTTATGAACAAATTTGTGGATTGACGAGTTGAGTAGGAGTAAATTGTCGAGGTGGATGTAAACATTCTTTGAAGAATTAGAGGTGTGAGGTTGTTCAGACTTTTGAGCATAAATGATACTGTTGTATATGTGTTCATATGTTCAAGTTTAAGTATATTTAATCGTTTGAAGATTGGATCAGTATGAGCATTAAGTCAGAATTTGTAATTATGCATAATTACGTTTATTTTCTATTTTCATATTTTTTGGTCTAAATTTGAAACATAATTTGCCGCCCATGTTATTTTGTGGTCCAAAAGACAAAGGCAAGCTAATGTATAATATAATTTAAATAAAGTATTCTTTTGGAGGTTTTTTTGTTTTTTTGTGTTTTTGTTTTTTGTTTGTTTGTTTGTTTCTTTGTTTGCTTTTTGTGCTTCTAGGGTTGGATCCATATTTTGAATCAGTGTTTCCAAAACGGACTATAGACCACCCCAGATAGAAAAAAAAAATGCTTTAACATTCACGTATCTTTTCTCAAGATGGGCACCGAGGGGATACCAGGATAAAAAAATAACTCTCAAGATCATTTTTTATACTTCTTTGCATTCCGCTTTTTCTTTCGTTTTTCATTAAACTGGTTATCTTTAGCTCGCTAAATAACCTATCATATAAGCATGGTAATCAAACATACAGGAGGGAAATATATATTTGGGTCTCTAGAAGAAGCAAGTCTCATTTTGCTTGGCGACCTCAGTCGAACCACGACGTGAGCACCCCATCTTTTCACAAGGCATGCACTGGTTTCTATAATAGCTTCTGGAAGTCCCAAAGAAATATAACCTCTCTCATGAGATATCATGAGATTTATACTACATTTCATATACACCCAATGTATCAGTCTTCCAGGGGCACAGAGCATCATGGACGGCATAGCAAAGGGCTACATAAATTATATGGTGGTATAATGTATGTCGAAAATGAAACCTTGTTATGGTGACACCATCAGTCCCTTGCCTCATATGTCAAATACCTATATCATATAACTGGATCAAACAATGAAGGCGTTCAAGGCTTCTCAAAACATATGCGATCAAGTGAATGTGACGGACATATATGCGTCATTATAAAAAAAAACTTCCCTATACAATACACACACACACACACACACACACATATATATATATATATATATATATATATATATATATATATATATATATATATATATATATATATATATGTATATATATATATATATATATATATATTGGACAGAGCCTTGTGTGTTTGACATGCTACTATTTACATGGAAACATTGACTTTATCGTTTCATGGGTATTGATTTCAGGAGCTTCCATGATCAAACTTGTATTTAGAACTAAGGGTAGGAAGACAGATGGGCGGAAGAAGATCAAGGTAATTCCAGAGAAACACCAATGTGTGCACATGCAACTGCAAATATACGCAATACATAATAATTTGTGCCTTATTTGATGCCTGAAAGTCTGCTGCATCTGTCTAATATAGTCTTTGAATATGATATGTATACATGTACACTACACAATTGATTTTATCATAACTGTTGCTGAAGAATATCGACTTGTTTTCCAATGTTAGTCAGTTCATTGACATGAAATGGGATCAATTTCAAATTCTCGAGGACAAAATATTCCACAAGAAAGTTTTGGGGATCTATATGTTTCAACATACCATAAGAGTAATTTTCAAAGCTATTTAATGAAAGAATGGATACATCTAAAGCCCCCCCCCCCAAAAAAAAAACATTTCTGCAAAAGATTATACATAATTTCGTGACCACATTCCTAATGGCAAAAGTATTACTTTTTTTAAGGGGGGGGGGGGGTGGCACTAAATGTAGGTATGTTCTTAGATTTTGGATAGGGAAAAGCTCTTCCTGAACCTTAGAATGAAGAGAGGTGTGACTGCATGTTTTTTTTTCGGAGAAATGGCCCGTCGTAATAAACCCAACCGTGCAATAACCTTTGGTATTGAGATATTCAAGCTTTGGGCTTTATAACTTGGTTATGCAAACCCCTGCCGACTATTTTTGCAAAAGCACCAGATGCCACATTTGTTCCTGGATGAAGCAGTAACTCAGATACACTGACATTATTCTTCAGCCCAATAAACAATGTATTCAACGGAACAAATGCTTCCGTCCAAGCTACGCTTTTAGTCGTGACAAATACTTTCACGTCATTTGCAGTTACCAAGTTTGAAGTTGGCTAAATTTCCCATAGAACAGCTTGATCAAGCATTTTCTCTCTTACAAGCCTCGGCGGACCTACGAAAGCCAGACAACGAACCTGCGTTCATTCACACCACCGGGATTGGGTGTCATCTCCTAAAAAACACTTTATGCCACACACTGAAAGTAAAGTATGTATCTGTTACGCCTTGTCAAGCCTTGATTAATAAATTATACATTTAGATGCATCAACAGAAATCAGGAATCTTTATTAAATAAGCATATAAATAGAACCAATCAATATAGTACAATACAGTATTTCGATATATATATATATATATATATATATATATATATATATATATATATATATATATATATATATATATATATATATCCTATTTCTAAGTTAAAATGGACCTCTACCACACAAGTTACCCACGACATTGCTTTACTGTTCATTTAATAATAATGCAGGTGATATTGATTTAACGTAACTGTAAGCTAGGATATTAACGGAACTGCATTTATTCAGAGATTGACAGAGTGTACTGCATCTATACGGCCATCTTGCTTTTTGTCCCCTCAATTCAAAAACAAAAAACAAAAAAAAACAAAAAAAACCTCACAATTCAAAAAAAAAAAAAAAAAAAATGAAATAAATAAATAAATAGAAATTCAGAATTACATGCCAGAATTGCATAATATCTATTTGGTCAACGACATTCAGATTAACATTTTCCTGTATTATTATTCTTTATATACATTGAAAATCCTTGGATACTATGTGTATGGATTTTATCTTTCACCGCAGCTAGTGTTATACTCCATATATAAACCGTTTGATGTCTAATACATATATATAGCAAACATTCACTGTGTGGATAAAATTAATTTCTTGAGTGTAACTTAAGATCAAAATATGGACCAGAGAAAATACGTACAGGTGGTGTCTACCAAACTCTCCTTCGAAAGTAGGAGTATTCAATAAACTAAAAACTTTCCTTCAGTCAAAATGAAACTGTTTATCAAATGTTCGTACATGCGGAGGAATTAAGACCTGTTTTTTGTTTTTTGTTTTTTGTTTTTGTTTGTTTGTTTGTTTGTTTGTTTGTTTGTTTTTTAGTTCAAATGTGACCGTTTGTGTTCGATTTTTACGAATAAGTTGAATGAAAATGCAGGTCATGGAACTCAGATCATTGTTAAATTATATGTGTTGTATCTGATATTTTCTATAGCTTAATAGTATGTGCTATGGGGATTTAATCAACTTTGCATTAAAATAATGTCCTGTTTCCCATTCAGCCTACGAAACCTGTCTGAATTGGATTGCTTTGTAAGTGCTCTACACTACATGAGCAAGAACTTGCCAATGTCTCGTGTAATTCTTCCGCCTGCCACGCGAGGCACGGCAGAAGCACATGAGCTGAAGATGGATCTATTTTGCATGGCGAAAAAGATAAAGGAATATGGTCATACGGCAGCGAAGATACCTAACGGGCTATATCAACAAGCTGACATCGTAGATGAAGCCGGAAGCGAAGGGCAGCCATCCAAGTCTGACGTCACGAAAGGGGATCTCCCATTGGCTGATGCAGAAGACATATATCCCTGCATCCTCTGTTGTATTGGGTCTGCAGCTGCTATTTCCCTGGTAAGGGAGGGGGGGGGGGTAGAATGAATTAAAGGCATGCCATTTATTCATGTGAATTGTTGATTGGTCTATTGCTGTGTCCGGCAGCGGATGCTTATGCAAAACCAGTGTGTATGAACATTAATAAATGGGCTTCAGGACTGCTTGCAAATTTCACTTTTCCAATATTGCATTTGTGTATTTTCTTGCAGAACTATTGGCCAATTATATCGTTGGATTTGAAATTTTATTTCTTGACATATTCCATGGCCTAATTGTTCTAATTGGCTTCACCATGAATTCTGTTGGGACGCCATCTAGTGACCGATAAGGAGAAAAACATTCACAGAATGCATGAGTGCACACTCTGCCCTTTATAAGTATGGTTATGGCACTTCCTCTAAATATTTGAATATTTGCATCATCTACTTTTAAATCTTTTCTACTGATATATGAGCCACACGTGCATTTATTTACGGCCAATGATGGCTAACTTGATTCCAGTATAGTATTTCATAAAAACAACATGTTTGATCCCCCATCAAGTTATTTCAACCATGCATATTGTTGATACTTTAGGTAGAAAGTGACGGGAGCTTTGAAGTTATCGACGGAAATACCCGAGCAGGGAGATTTTTCCTTGGCCAGGGGGCGTTGCTTACTGGAGCTCAGGTATGGTAACTCTTTTTGACATGCAGGGCATTCGGCAGAATTTGTTTATTCTAAGACCGATGCTCCATGTTCGACGTATGTACTTGGGGCCCCAGTTAAACTGGACAGCTATTTCACTTTATGACGTTGTTTAAAATGTTATATATGCATACAAATGTCCAAATGTACACTGTACCAATAAATCCTTTGGACATGTTCAGTCTATCCTATAGTTTTCTTTTTCTTTTTCTTTTTTTTTTTTTTTTTAGTTTTTTTTCTAGCTCTCTCGCTGCAAACTGCGACTACAGGTGAACAACTTAAAACAAACTGCTCTGAAGAATTATAGTAAGGGTGCTACATTCATGTACCTTGGACAGAGGCATTTCACTTAAGTACCATCTTGCCTGTAGTGACATTGAAGCCCATTCACATACCTAACAAATATTGACCATCATACATGTTCATTTATCGGTATTTACCTGCTTGTTAAAATGTACCTTTCCACTTTTGTGTGAGGGCCCTTTTCTGCCCTGGTAGCCTTATGTTTTGCAACAATCCATTAAAATTGGCAGAGTTACCGCCAACAGTGAATGTGTTTCAGACATTTGAAGAGATAATAGCACTAGCAGAAAATGGGGACGATAGGAATGTCTCACTCTATGGCGGAGATCTGAAAGTGTCCTGCAGTAATGCAGAGGATTTGTATGCCACAATCCCTGACGACTACCAAGTCTGCTCATTTGGAAAGGCGGCACACGCTAAACTAGGTTAATATACTTAAACCATTATTATGTACCACGAAATGGCGCATCAACTATATCATCAATGTGCAAAGCATTGGTATTTTAAACAAATTAACAATTGGAATATTGGCGAAAAGGCTCGAGGAATTAAACACAACGACACCGAAAGTATATTTATGTTTCTACCAAGAAACATATAGAATAATCGAGTTACTGTCAAACCTTAGATGTATTACAGTCTGCCCTATTCAGCCATGTACGATAAAAAATCTTAAATGCATATATTATAATAGAATGTACCCCTTTGTCAAAGCATGACAAATTATGCCACATTCAAGGCAAGAAATATTACACAGCCAAACGCGAGGGGGGGGGAAAGAGAGAGAGAGAGAGAGAGAGAGAGAGAGAGAGAGAGAGAGAGAGAGAGAGAGAGAGGGAGGGAGGGAGGGAGGGAGGGAGAGAGAGAGAGAGACAGAGAGAGACAGAGAGAGAGACAGAGAGACAGAGAGAGAGAGAGAGAGAGAGAGAGAGAGAGAGAAAGAGAGAGAGAGAGAAAGGAAAGGATTTCCACTTCCAAATAAATTACCATTTTCTTTAAAAATTCCGTTGGTGAAGAGAGAAATGCATTTTTTTGTTTTCAGATACATTTAAGCGTGAGGATGTAGCCCGAGCTCTTGTTTCGTCGGTAGCGCAAGATCTCACCCAAGTCACATATTTGAACGCAAGGATCCACGATGCAAAATCAGTGTTCTTCTGCGGTGGTTTCGGTACCAATGATCTAATCAGGAATGAAATCACAAAATTTTTCAGCATCCATAATGTAATGAACATAAAGGTATTTGTTGAATCCCTTTCCGTTTTCTTTTTACCGTGTCTTGTTTATTTCTCTGGTATTGAATATGTCTCTGCAAAAACATGCATGGATTATGTTTTATCAATTAGTTTTCCCAAAATATTTGCATAAATTAACAATGTAATTTTACCTTTTGAAAAAAAAACAAAAAAACTATGATTAATAGAAGGCCGCTAGCAGTAATCATTAGATGTACAAAATACAAAGACATGCATACTGCCTTAGTTATAAATATCACGTGCGACATACATAAATACGTTCTTTCTGTTCCAATTTTCATGTTGCTTTAAAAAACAAACTAACAATCAAACAAACAAAACAAAACAAAACAAAAATGACAGTCACACTCGTGTATGTTAAATGAGACAGAGCGGAAGCGTGTGGAACTAAGACTCTATATATTTACGTTTACAGACTTTTTCACATGTACTCCTATTGTGTTCACTATCCTATTCCTTTATTTTTTCTCAGTGGAAGATACAGCTTTACTTCCTGAGACATGCAGAGTACCTCGGAGCTATTGGTGCCTTTCTTGCAAGTGCCGAAACAACCCAAAACAAATAGTCTGAACAAAGTGTTGATACCGATGATAACGAAACCAAAATCTTCAAAACGAATTTTGTGACACAACTGCCTCCTCAATCATGGCTAAATAGAGGATGGATCAGAGTTAGAGATAGTGAATGTTATTTCCATGTGATTTTGGATGGAAATTTATGTCTCATGTGATCAAGGAGGAAACGTTTGCATACGTATCTAATAATATTCGATATCTTAGCGGAATGCCCATTGAACGTTTCCATGATTATGTATGATGAATAGAATTTTATCCCAAAGGAGGCCATACGTTCCGTGAGGAGGCAACTTATATTGTTACATTTGTTCGGCAAAATCGCACAAGACCAAACAATACTGAACAAAAAAAAAAAAAAAAAAAAAAAAAGAAAGAGGAGGAGGACTCCATGCGCCAGCGGTACATGCCAAAGAAAGCATCTCAACAAAACAAAAAAACAAAAAAAACCACGACCGATTGGTGCCTAATTATCACAAAACGTGAGAGGCAGCGCACCTCCTGTGTTCAGCTGGACAATATGAGCTCCATTACTTTGACCTACATATGGCCTACTCTCGCCACAAAATCTTACTGCACAATTGTTGATCGTTTGAATAAAATCGGCGATCAAAGGCTAACCAGACTGCTGCTCCACCGTTGAAAATTGGGAAAGGCAAGCTATGATAATATTGTAAGCAAACATGGGAATATTGTAGATTATAACAGCTAAATCATGGAAGCCTCTGAGACCAATTTCAACCAACGGTCCCTGGATATTGTCATCATTGGACTTTGAATTTCTATTAAACTCGATCCAGAATATTTAGGAGGAAAAAAATTGACTGTGATTTCAATACTTTAATCAATTTATACAACTGCAAAGCAGCTCTGATGTTTACCCTATATGAATTTGTCATCTGTGCCAGGTAAAAACCTACATGAAATAAAGACTAAATGCGACTGTAGACAAAAACATCATTGACAAATCACTTATGTAATTATATTGTCGGGACAAATGGTGTATTGAATTTGTGTCAAATTCACATATGTCGATGTGCACAAATGCCAAAGCAAAACTGCAACTGTGCATGCTTGGTTCTGTAGACAGGAGAGATCTTTACTGATATCATAAACATTACACAAATGACCCCCCCCCCCATTAGTATACATAGGCGTTATCCAATCCCTTTTGATGGGTTGTAACTCTACTTCTAAGTGACCTTGAGATTAACTAACATAAAAAATCATGTCATGGGCTACTCTCTTATAAAGTTAGCTAATAACTCAATCATTTGCAGTTTGAGACATTGGAGGCATTCTTACACAGCAATGCTATGCAAAAGTTTAATATATGATTCCCCAATACCTGTTGCACTCCATTTAACAATGCGTGATTTTTTTCGATGTTTTGCAACCTGTGCTTGGAAAAACACATGGAGGTATAACAGACTTGCACAACTTCCAAACTCGTCTTGTCTTAGTCAGAGAAATATGCAAGATAGGCTGTGATATTACCGCTGTATGCAAAAAAAAAAAAAAAAAAAAAAAAAGAAAAAGAAGTAAATCTACACATACCTTCCAAGGTGAAATCAATGACTGCTAACACTACCTCTGGTAAAATACACATTGTTGCGTGTTTGATGAACATGGAGCCATTGTGCTTTGACCTGGATTGCATCTACATTATTTACTAACCTCCATGCTTGTATCAAGCCTGTTTTTGTTTTTTCGCTTGACATTTTATATATTCAAGTAAACGTGTAAAGCTTTTCTGTAAGAAAGGATCATAAACTTGAGAAAAAAGTTTGCTCCTTATTTCCGTCATTTGATAAAGTGCGCGGCCTTAATTGTATAGATTTGAATTTTGCTGCTTTCAATTTTATCAAAAATATGTTTTTAATGAAAACTAAATAATATATCTGACAAGGAACTCAGTGGGATATTTCTCTTAACTGTGTCTGGTCAGCTGGTCAGTCGGGAAGAATTTTTTTTTCGGATTCCCATTCCACTCTACTATGACCAAGTAAAATTTTAAATCTGAAGTCATTACATTCATGTACATTTGATGCCAAAATTGAACATGGTCAATTCGAAGTCATAGTCTCGGATTTAATTGTGTCCATGTTTTTTCTAAGGACATATTTTTTTCAGATTTCAAGATTAATGATTCGAAGATGACTTGTTCGATGTGATATAGCATGTGCTACTTTCACATTATACAGAGCTAGTCACGTATTTTAATAAACCTAACAGGAGGCCTTACCAAACTTATACCGGAACTTGATGAGGCATAAAACGACAGCTGGTATCAATAGTTACTCTCACGGGGAGAATTTACAAAGGCATAGCAGTCCTCCTAATATGCCATCGTCCTGTATGTTGTGTTCATCAAAACTATGATACTAGAGATACCCTGCTTTCTCGTTGCAGGAAGCAGGCTGTTGACAGCATTATATCTGGCTGGGCAGGGTTTGCGTATAACGTAGGTACGTCTGTTCCGGCTATGGTTATTAGACTTCCGTTTGGTTTAAGCTGTTCCGACATCCATGTCCTAACTCTGGCCCCTATCCTATGGGTCTGTTTTCAAGTGCGCCGAAAAGAACCAGCAATGTTGGAGAAATCAGTTGTCATATCGGTCAAAGCTGTCGTAAGATCCGACCCGTGGAAGGCCTTAAGTTGATCGAAGCGACGCAGGCAAGAAGCTATACTGTAACAGTAGTTCTGTGAATAGTTCCACATAACCTTAATTACTGAAAGGAATAAATTATATATATATATATATATATATATATATATATATATATATATATATATATATATATATATATATATATATATATATATAATAAGTAACAATGATTCGAAGTATGCTGATGGTATCACGATAAACAATTTTATGGTGTTGATCAAAAATGTAAATAAGAAATAATATTCCGCTGCTGGACCCCCCCCCCCCCTCCCCACAACGGCTTTATTTGCTTCGAAGGAGCAGGTGCTTATGAGAGCATGTCAGCATAGAAAAACTATTCCCCTTGGTGCACGCACCTGTTTCCTAGATCACACATTTGTGACCAATGAATGTAGCAGATATTATATTACCAGGTGTCTTTACCTGCCACAGGTGGTAACGTGAAACAGATAGTAACACCGGCAGACGACATTTCATTTTTTACACATAAAGTAAGGCGTGTGATAAAATCTCCAAAGTGTTTATTAAATTTATAAAGAAGGCAAGCTGATTATCGCCAGATATCGTAAAACATGCATGCCATGGACATGTTCCCGTCAGCTACCAATACCCCGCAACAAGCCCTTTTACACAGAACAATTACCATTATTCCCTGCGTAGGAAGCACTAGTGTGCATTTCGATGACTATTTTTGGACTACGTGCTCCACATGATCGTTTTTTTTTGTTTGTTTTTTTGTTTGTTTGTTTGCTTGTTTGTTTTTTGTTTGTTTTTTTGTTTTTTCATTTACTCAATTTGAAATAGAATTACAAGTTCGTATCAAATTTAAAAGTAAGAAGCATTAGGTCAACCTTTTAATTGGCAACAAATGTCCATATTGAAGTAAACTTGTCTGTTAAAACTACAAACTTTGGGATACAATACAAGGTTGGCGGCTGTTTTTGTCAACGGAAGTAATCAGCAGGCAAAAAGTAAGTCACGAACAGAAATACCCATTGTGATTTTTTGTCGGGCGTACACAGAGGATTAGCTTGCGGGTTTCACCGAACATAAGCATATAGAGCCGTGCAGAAAATCAGACATAACTTCGACGCAAAGCGCTGATTGAAGGTTTCGCCCTAACGAACATGTAATAAGGTCGCGATTTGCTCAAGTTAGGGCATAGTGATGCCAAAATCCAGTCAGTTCATCTTGCCGGGAAAAATAAGCATATTGCAAATTTGAGTAAAATACCTGCAGGCATTCTGTAGATATCCCGGTAACAAGAACGTGCACATCCGGATGGACGAACAATTCGAAAACATAAAGTCCCCCCCCCCCCCATGGGACAACCCTTTAAAAATTAAATATGAAAATTCAGCTGGCAGGTACACTTCAAATTGTTTCATGCTATATTCATTTAAATATATGAGATGCCTTCTGAATATTAGCATGTATAGTTTTCATGTCGTCAATAACAGACCATTTGAAAGTTACCAAAATTGGTGTGGAAGTTATGAGTATTAAAATGTACGGTACCATTGTCAGCACCGTTAGCAATGTCAACAAAAAGAGTTCTCTAGATAGCAAGCGACAGATAATATTTTTTGTGTACATAAATTGTCCATTGAAGTACAGGTAAAATTTATAAAATATGAACATATAAGATATATGTAACAGGGCATTTGATTTAGGTGTGAAAGAAGAAAAGTATGATGATTCGAATAACCTCTTTTCTGTAGTTCACTGACTTTTTGCGACGAAATTTCCATACGTAATTTCGTAGAATGTAGGATTACAATGAATTAAATAGGAATTCATTGAATTTTAGTTTAATATTTCAATATGCAATGCTCCTGCACACATATTCATGGTTTGTTGCGTTCATGGCGCCCATGTTTTAACTACGGTTTTGTTTTAAAATTTATTTTCAGTGCTGACACGTAAATTCAAACGTGTGTAAAGTCAGATAAACATTGTTGCAATTAAAGTCGCGAATGACATCGAAAACAGCCACTCACTGAGCTCAATCTGTGGAAGTGAAATAATTCATCCAGGTATGAGTTATTGCAGGTAGTCATCCTGCTGTGGGCTTTGTGACACAAAACATAGGAATGAGTGCTGAAAGTAAAATGGTGCCGCCCAACGTAATGTACGGTGTCCTTAGGGAATAAAGTGTCTAATACAGCAGCTATAATATGAATGAGTTGAGCAGGATTTTTGAGGACGCAGCATCTACAAAAAAATTGTTTGACAGATATATGCTATAATAATCAAAGTGACTTAATCCAGCATGCAGAGTCTTATTATTATTATTATTATTATTATTATTATTATTATTATTATTATTATTATTATTATTAGTATTATTATTATTATTATTATTATTATTATTATTATTATCATTATCATTATCATTATTATTGTTATTATTATTATTATTATTATTAATATTATTATTATTATTATTATTATTATTATTATTATTATTATTATTATTATTAAGTCTGATGGGGATACACACTGCTACAGAGACCATCTAAAACTTTGGAGCAACCAACTAAATTGATATTTGGCATAACTTGTTACTGGCTGCATGTGTTATGGCATTTAGTTGAGTAATTTATATACCCACTTGTTACTTCCAATTCGTGATTCTTTACTGAATTTTATTCAATTTATTGTATGTGCCATTGATACATGAATAAATGTATTCAAACAAATTGGACGAGGATTCACAAATAGCTTTGAGGCCCTTAAAATTTCTAAAATGTACCAAGGTCTTCCAGAGTACATTTACAAGGAAACCGTGATCAGTGACACAAAGCATGCAACTTTGCATATTGTGCCTCTCATGAAGTGCCTGGCAGAATTCGCAGTGATCGGCCTCAGGATTTTGCATCAGATTGCGATTTTTCTGTCTGCTGAACAATTTTGACGGTTTTGAACCAGATATCCTGAAATTTACAACAAGGGGAACATTGATATGCGTTCAACGCATGAAAGACTAAATGACCAGATATTAGCAACATGGGGAGCTCCATGGAAGGTCTATATTTAGCATTCACAATAGGTAACAACAAAGTCCATATATAATTGAAGCGCGAGAGAAAAAATTGCAGCACAACATAAAACTTAACACGATTTTGTATAGAAAGCGCAGTGTCGCCAGATGATTATATCTTGCTTACAGGTTCTCTTAGTTAAGGAACAGAGGGGGGGGGGGGGGGGAGCGGGGAGCTCAGCATATGAAGCATAGGATGAAAATTAACCATATAGTCAAGAGTGGAATGGATGCGGAAGACAAGGTGACACCTGATAGTTGAGTTTGTTTTTCTCAGGTAGGACACCCAGGAAAGCCTACATGTACCAGCACAACATGCTGGGGTCAACAGCTTTACTTGGCATGGATTAGTAGAACAGATCTGCATCCGAGCCAAAGAAAGTTGTTGACCCAGTCATGTCATATACGAGTAGGGACTTAGTCGTAATTAAAGATGAGATTAACATTTCTTTTGCTAAGTGGACGGTTTCATGAATGGACAATTATTCGCATCTGTCTTCCTGTAGCCTACCGAGCATCGATAAAAATCACTTTTGTGTCAGAGAAAATATATAGTAGCGCCCACTTGAACGTGTTTGTTCGCGCACCTCATAAAATAGCCGAAAAAGAAAGTGCAGGCGTGTTTTTTTTTTTTTGCGTTTCTATTTTTTTTCTTTAAATCTCTACCATACCTTGATCATGCATTGGTCATGAGTGGCCTTGATTTGACCGTTTTTGCTTGACTTACACTGTCCATGGTTTTAATTCAAATGGCACTGTAGTTTACCAGGTCCTTTACTTTTCAGACACAATGAGTTCAATCAAATCAAGCCTCAAGCTATTTGTCCAACAGTTGGCCGAGGAAGTGTGCAATGACTGATTTCACTCATGCCTAAACTCGTTCCTTGTCTTTAAAGTCAAACAAATCAGTGATATGACTCAGTGATAGCCAGCCGTACAAAGGCCAAGTTATCCATTCGTTGCTTGCGGTATCTATTAATAAGTCGTTTCTGTGCCAACTCACCAAACAGGTGTTTCATGATAAACACACACACACACACACACACACACACACACACACACACACACACACACACACACACACACACATGCATATACATACATATATGGGATCCATATCTCCATTGATGGTTTGATAAAGATATGCGACAAAGTTTCCCCGTTATTAATAACGAATCTTCACACTGGAAGACACACGTTTGGTATTACAGTTGTATTTTGTTTCCTAAGTGTTGTATTCACCGTAGATATAGGGTTCGCGCATTATCATACGCTCTCAATGTTTTGCAGCAAACAATATTTCAGTATTCCTGAAAACTAATTTCGGATCATTCTATTGATACATTTCTGAAGTACCGCCTGGGTGTACATTGCATGTCATGTAATATTGCAGCATTTGTCGTTTCACAGTACCCCATCCTCACTAAAGTAACAACAAAATGTCCATAAAATGTGTTCAAATTTATGAAAGATGAACAGCGAATCTCATTATTCATTACATAGAGGTGTACTGCTAAAACGTTTAAAACGGATCAAACTTGCTGGCTTAAAACCAAAAGTCAAGCCAATCCAATCCAAGGCAAAACAATGCCATTCAGTACCCAAAGCATAGAAGAAGAAGAAGAAGAAGAAGAAGAAGAAGAAGAAGAAGAAGAAGAAGAAGAAGAAGAAGAAGAAGAAGAAGAAGAAGAAGAAGAAGAAGAAGAAGAAGAAGAGAAGAAGAAGAAGAAGAAGAAGAAGAAGAAGAAGAAGAAGAAGAAGAAGAAGAAGAAGAAGAAGAAGAAGAAGAAGAAGAAGAAGAAGAAGAAGGTGCTCTCTGTATTATTCAAGGACAAAGGAAACGAGCTAAAGTCATATGAGAAACATTTTAAATAAGCGTATCAAGTCAAACGGGAAATGTCTGTTATATTTTCCACATATTTTCTGTTTACGATATCATATAAAGTAACCCATGATTACACAGAAGCATATTTTTTCACAACACCTGTAAGGAATTTCAACGTTGTCAAGTTTGTATACATATTTCCCTTATATTTTTAGCTCTTCGGCCGAAAATCTGGTAGCCTGCATTGACTAAAACAGCATTGCTCTTGACGCTTATCTCCAAAAAAGCACGAGATGTGCACGTTAATAAACAAGAGGGCTGTGTGAACAGCTCATGCTCAGCTGATGTAGATTTTCATTACATTTGTGGATCTGTGGACTTGGGGTACGATTATGGTCAGCCATATACTGAACAAATCTGACATTTGTAGAAGAACATTAACAAGTATAACATCAAGGTCCCAGTCTAAGTAGTGAAGATTATAATTCATGTATATGGAACTGTGACTTCAGAAATGATATCGAGGTCACTCATGTACTTCCTAAGCGTAAACTTCATAAGGAAATATAAACATGCTCAACATCAAGCTCCTAACTCCAAATCGATATAAGCTATCCAGTGAACAGTACATTTTCAAATCATTTGTCATATGACCTTGGAAATGGGTCCAAGGTCACTCATGCACTGTAAGGGTGTGGCGATCAAAGAGAATCATACCCGTGCAAAGCATCAAATTCCAGGATGATATAGTTCTTACGTTATTATCCGTAGGGTTAAATACACCTAAGTTACCATGTAACCTTGAGAATGAGGATAATGTCACCCATGTACAGTGTAACCTCTGCTGTTATACCGACAAATGTTCCTATGCAATTTTGAATGAGGTAGTCTAGTGGCTTTGGAGATTTGATTCTGGCCCAAAAAAAAATAAAAAATATAAAAAGAAAAATATAAAAAAAAGAAAACAAAAAAAAAAAAACAACAAACAAACAAAAAAAAAAAAAAAAAAAAAAAAACCCCAAAAACAAAGAAAAACAAAAACAAAAACAAATACAAAAAAAAAAACAAAAAAAAAACAAATACAAAAACAAAAAAACAAAAAAAAAAAAAACAAAAAAAAAAAAACAAAAAAAAAAAAAAAAAAAATCGTAAAAAATAATTATAAAAATTTAATGGACCGTAATCATTTGAACACACTTAGTAGAGACATACACAAGGTACATCTCCACAAGGTTTGAACTGAATCTGGTTTTGGAGAGCAAGTCAATATCGTGAATTACCATTGCAATCCCCATTATAAAATATCTGAAAAAAATCATAATGGTGCCACCTTATTAACAAACTGAAGTCTTAGGATCCTCTGAAGTTTCGAAAAGCAATTTCAAAGCAATCGGATTTAAGATTCGACCCCTCAACAAAATAAATAAATAAACTAATATATACATATATATATATATATATATATATATATATATATATATATATATATATATATATACATATATATATATATATATATATATATATATATATATATATGTATATATATATATATATATAATGTTAATAATAATGTTGATGATGATGATGATGATGATGATGATGATGATGATAATGACGACGACGACGACGCCGACGACGATGATGATGATGATGATGATGATGATGATGATGATGATGATGATGATGATGATGATGATGATGATGATGATGATGATGATGATGATGATGATGATGATGATGATAATAAGCATTTGAACAAACTCGCTGGAAACCCACCCACGGTACATTTCGACCAAGTTTAAAGTGAATCTGGCCATTGGGTTAGGGACAAAAACGGTGAAAAATATAGAATTTGGACGTCGACGGACGTTTCCTTTGAAACATAAAAGTTCCATACACTATTCCATCATACTGATCTGGTATAAACAGGTAAATAGTAATACAATTGTTAGCACCATCAAGTCGACTAGAGGTGTTGTGAAGTAAAGTGTACTAAGGTATTAAATGGAAGCCACACCCACCACTATACTGGATGAAGCTTTAAAAGAAGGAAATCCTACAAAATGTGAGTATGATCATGGTTTTCCAGCTTGAGACGGAATAGAGAAAATTATCTAGGTGGTTAAAGTATACTTTACCCCTGTTACCTTTCCTCTTGCCACTCCAAACACTTTGAGGACTATACTTTGTCATTTCATGCTCCATATTGACACAATTTGTCTAATGTTCTTGAGTTAGTGTTGTATTTGTTAGGTATTTGGTCATATCTCTGGAAACATTTGAACAGAGTTTTGTGTGGTTGTTGTTTTTTATAACCTTTGTGTTGTAGTTTTTGCAACAAAGTTCTGACTCTATTGACAAAATTGCTGAAAGGTGTGGTGTTTCTAACAATACGTATCACTTGTCCGATGCACACTCCAAATGCTTGTTTTTCTGGAATGTTTCCTGTCAGAGCAGCGTAGGAGATAATATGAAATTTGAACTGGTCTCTCTTGTCAAAAATCTTTGTTACATACTGGCCATTCTTTATTTCTATATCAAGATCAAGGAAAGTGGCTTTTGTATCACTTTCATTTTCCAAATTTAATGTTAGTTCTTTGGGATATATGTTCTTTTTTCCAATTTATATTTATTTCATCTCCACTGTTTAAATCACACAGGTCATCTATAAATCTTCTGATGTGAGAATATGATCTCCTTGCAGCTGTAAAGTATGTTCTTGCCATTTCCTCCGTCCATTTTGATTCATAATAATGTAAATAAAGGTTGGCAATACATGGGGCTGGATCTGTTCCCATTGGTATGCCCACTATTCGTTGATAGACTGTGGTTCCGAAGCAAAAGTAAGCATTGTTGAGAATGTAATCCATCATTTGAGCACACTCTGGCTTCGTGAAAGATATTCCTCTGTTCTTACCTATATCAAATTTAGCCTCAGCCCAAGATACTTTAATATATTGACATGTACCACTTTGAACGCTTCGTCCAACATTGAAATTAACACGTTATTTAGGTCTGTCAAGTTGATCTTTGTATACAATCTTTAAAAATCAAAAGTATGAATTGATTTGGCACCATTCTTATTGTTCATTTTGTCAATATGTAGTATAATATCACTAGTGCTATCTGTAATCCACATTCTATTCACTCCCGTGTACATTTTCACTTTTTTGCAATAGTTAGAATGTGAATATTTGGCAAGTTTGAGGACTTTAGTGAGTCGTTTGGTAACTTGTTTTGAAGCAAATTTTTGCTGCAATTATGAGCCTGAATTTAATAGGGTTTTTATGCATTTTGACAATTGCATATATTATTGGTAATTTGTTGTCCTCATTTGGGATAATGCATTTCAACCCCTTGTCTTTATCTGCTTGGTCCTTGATAACATTATCAGAGGTTCCTGCTTGTTGATTACTTTCTTTATTTAATTCACTCAGTATTGTATTAATGTAGTATGGTTTACAAGGTAGTGCAATTATTGCTACCTTTGACAACGAGGGTGATGACACACTTGCCATGCAAGTCTTGCAATTCCTGACAACAATATGAACCCTTCAGCACTTATTTAGTCTGTCTCCACTTTTGAGGAGGTCCTTTTCTCAGGTATTTAATTATTTCATCCACTTTTTCCTTTTTTTTAAACTTTCCATTCATCAAATGCCTTGTTGCCGATTCCTTTCTCATTACATTGGTTCTTAACGAAACTGTGGAGTGTCTTTCTCTATAGTTTGGTCCTCTTTAAAAAAAGTCTCAATTTTTTGTTTTGAATGATACTTAACTCACGCATGATTACATGTTTGTGGCCTTCATGGGTATACTCCTTGAAAGCAGTGTCACATTCACAAGCTTGACTATCCTTATTTCAGCTGCCTAAGTCGACTTCATCTATTATTTCATTGTAGTTGAAGACCTTTTTACCAATACTAGAAGTATATTTATAAGCAACTGTGACATCCTCCTCAATATAGTTGCTGACTGAATCTTCAACTTTTCTAAGTCTAAGAATGCTTTGTACATTTATGTACTCGATAGCTTGATTTTTTTCATTGTGTATAAACACACGATTCATGCGTTTCTTTTTCTTCTTACGGACGGCCGACGGATGACTGATGGAGAACGAACTTATGACAGATGAGTTGCCACCATATAACCTCAGATTATTGATAAGTCAGCTAAGCTGCAAATATAATGTTCACACAAACAAAAAAATCTGCGACTGCGGAACACTAAGATATCAGGGTTTTGATGAAACAACCATCGAGGATTCGATTATCTTTGGTATACTTGAACTGACAGTACCGTTAAGGCCTGTTTGACATATTGGGTCAATGTTTTTCAATAGAAATACAGATTTTATGATTACCCATGGTGAGTATAAACATGCAAGACGTCCAGAGTCCAATTTGTGGACAAACAAGCAATTGTGCCTATCATAAATAAATACATTAAAAAAAAAATACAAATCGATCAATTGTAGCTACCCATATCTGAAACGCAGCAGAACACTATTCTGACGGTAAACATATCACACAGTAAGGTGCAGACTGTTTCCACTTGTTTGTGTGTTCAGGGGCAATTTCTTTATAGACGCAGCTAATTTAAACTTAAGGGACAAGATGAGATTTATGATTTGGGTTGTGGTGATTATTGCTGTTATACGTAACTTGTTTTTAAGTGACGATAAGTGTTCTAAGAGTAGCGCTTTTACCTGAACAACTTGCACCAAAATGCTGTACACGTAACTCTTGATAAAATAACTAAATTACTACAACATTTACCTGGAAATATATGCACAGGCAAATAATTTCTTGTAGTTTTGCGTATACTCAGGTTTGGTCAAGTTTTATTGTTCTGCAACCATGATTTTCATGTAATGTTGGTGAATTCAAAATATCTAACGGAAAGGATGTACAAAGTATCAAAGAATTATATCGAGGATGTTTTAGTATTGGATATTGAAAAAAATGTACACAAATACGTTACTAGTTTGCCATTAGGATTTGGAATAATGTGGCGCTGAATTACTGATTTTTTGCTCGAAATATCAAATTTATTCAGATTATTTGTTAATACACAAGCTCCAGATGTGTTTTTAAAATGATTAAGGACACAGTTTGACACATTTACAATATTTCCACTCATATGCTAAAATTGTACACGCAAATAAATGGGGAAATTGCCATTGCAAAAATCACGAATTAAAAAAAAAGTCGGTTGTTTATATGTGCCAAATATTGGTTTTTCAAATTCCATGTAATATTCGATATCAAAATTATACATAGCTCAAATATTGAACCTGTGTTTAATTACCACCGGCATACATCAATTTTTTTTTTATTTTCATGAATGAAATAGTAAAATAATACTGGACTCTTCAGTATGAAATCTAATTCTGATACATTACACAGTTAGTATGAATGGCCGTAAGAATCAACATAGTAAAATAATACTGGACTCTTCAGTATGAAATCTAATTCTGATACATTACACAGTTAGTATGAATGGCCGTAAGAATCAACATAATTGTCCACTTAGACATTAAAGCAATGCCGCAATATCAAAATAAAAATAGATATGGCAACGGCAATTTGGAAAAAAGGACTAATCTGAATTGGTCATGTGTATGTATGTGTTATGTATGTATATATGTATGTATGTATGTATGTATGTATGTATGTATGTATGTATGTATGCATTCATGCATGTATGTATATGTTATCTATTTCTCTCTCTCTCTCTTTATATATATATATATATATATATATATATATATATATATATATATATATATATATATATATATATATTTATATATATAAAGTCACGGTATATGCAAGTCATATGCTTATCCTAGGTCATGCACGCAACTTAGTATGCACAGTTAGTTTTAATGTACCCTTCAGGCTACAGGTCAATATGGCAGCATTATTCAATATGTTAGGACAAGTAGAGCTTGAAGAGAGTTTGCTGTGGAGGCATTCAATTATAAGTGATCTAAGAAACTCACTCATTGAGTATAATAATGAACAATTTATCACGAGTTTCCACATGAGCAAGACAGCAGTAGTATTTCTAGTGGAGAGGATTGGTGACCAACTGGAAAGTGTCCATAATACAGCAGTTTATATAGCACCTATCATACAAGTTGCATGTACCCTGCACTTTAAGCTCAGCCAACTTGTCAGTCAGCAGAGCTTACCTTATGGTCCTCCATCTGCCGCTCGTGTGTCCATCTTCAACAATTTTATTCTCAACTTCTTAGAAGACATCGACCAGATCCACATCAAACTTGGTGGGGTTGTGCCCTAGGTAAGTCTCTATGAACTTTGTTAAAATGGTTGCAGGGCAGTGGTTTTTTTGACTGTTGATGAAACTTTTGTAAATTTTTAGGCCATTTTTAAAAAAAGAAAAACATTCTTGTCTTGTTCTTGCATTTTTTATCCATTTTTATGATATTTTTTTTCCTTTTTTTTTCCCCTTTTTTAATATTATTTTATTATTATTTTTTTTTTGGCTTTTGGCTCCTTTCCTAAAACGGTCTATCAGATTAAGCTGAAAGTCGGGGGATATGTTTCTTGTGAAAAAGGAGGGTCAAGCTGTTCCTTGGGTGGCACCACTGTGGATTTCAGATTTTTCACGTCTTTTTTTTTTTCTTCTTTTTTTTCCCAATTCGGGTACTGTTTAGTAAATGCACCTTTTCTATGGATTACATATGTAAGTCAATGGACATACTAATGCTAATTCACATTTTCAATTTCTCAAAAACCATCGGCAGATCCACCTCAAATTTAGCGAGGATGTGCTTTGGGTGAGTTTCTACCAAGTTTCTTCAACTGGTCAAAGTCCAGTAATTTTTTGGATATTTTATGAATTTTCAGATAGTTTTGAGAGCAAATCTAAAAAAAAAAAAAATATCCTTAACAGCCAACTCAATTGCTTTGATATCACACACAAACATTACTAAGATCCTACTTGTTTTTTAATTTGTTGAGCAGCAACAGATGGTGCTGCAAACTGTTCTATATTTTTATTGTGTGTGTGTGTGTGTGTGTGTGTGTGTGTGAATGTGTGTGTGTGTGAATATGTGTGTGTGTGTGTGTGTGTGTGTGTGTGTGTGTGTGTGCGTGTGTGTGTGTTTTCTCTATTTTCGACTTACATTTCAGAGAGGTCACTCAGATTCAGTTGAAAATTGAGGTATATGCTTTTTGTGAAAGGGCCGAAGAAAGCCGTTTGCTAGATGGCACTGCTGTAAATTTCTGACTTTTAACGATTCTTTTCAACTTGGCTGCTTATCGGTTAATTCACTATCCTATTGATTGCTATGTAAGTTAGTATGCATTCTGAAGTTATTTCAGGTTTTCGATTTTTTTTCTGTCTAAAACTGTCAGCCAGATTGACTGGAAACTTGGAGGCAATGTGCCTTGGGAGAGGGAAGGGGCTTCTGATTAATTTATTCAAATGGTCACACTCCAGTGATTAATAGAATATTATGATCTTTTTATTTATTTATTCGGCAACTCTTAAAAAAAATCTCTGAAACCGCTGATCTAATTGCTCTGATAAGACACAGAAACACTTCCCGGATCCCCTAGTTTTTCATTACTCACCAGGTAGCGCTGCAATATTTTCCGATTTTTATTGATATTTTCGCTATTTAATGGTCTTTTTTATTCATCAATATGTAAAAAAAAAAACTAATTGGCCAAATAAATGTATTCCTATGCACACTTACAAACTAAGATCTACCAACCGTGAACAGTCCAAAGTACTAGTATTTATAATTCCAAATATATAAAGCAAACCACAACCTAACAGTCACCCTGCAAAACTCTTCATTTTTTGTTGTACTATTTTATTTTATTTTGTTTGTTTGTTTGTTTGCTTGTTTGTTTTTCTTTTTGGAAATTGAGACGATAAATCGAAATCTCAATATGACGCCACTTAGCTGAAAAACGTAGCATTCAACCATGTAATGTCGGATAATAAACTAATTGCAAGCAAACGGTGTGTGACTCTACATCATCTTGCACGCATGCAAGCAAACACACTCCTGGTCAAACACAAAGGGAAATACACGAACAACCTTCAATAATAATAATAATAATAATAATAATAATAATAATAATAATAATAATAATAATAATAATAATAATAATAATAATAATAATAATAATAATAATAATAATAATAATAATAATAATAATAATAATAATAATAATAATAATAATGACTCTCAATAAGTGTGTGTGAGACGTGGTCCTTACATCAGCAAAATTATGATATTGAATTGTGGGCATTGCCAACTCGGGGATCGTAACTGCTAGTATCACAGTACAATTGTGCCATAGCAACCTTGACAGTATTTCCTGATCATAAAACAGATATGTTTAATGTGCAATAAGGTACATGTAAAATTCATCCTGACATAGTCGCTTAATTGGTTAATAGGTAAGCCACCTCTGCCTCTTCGATGAAACACATTATTTTGATGACAGATTATGTTTGGGTGCAGTCGTGCTGCAATGGTACTTCTCAGCCATATCCTGAATATGCAAGGTATGTTTTTTCCAGTACCTTTTGCGTTTTAAAAGCTGTATCTTACAGCAAACCACCCATGGTTTATCTTTAGGCTAAATTTGTTATATCTCGGGACGGAATATATTGTTTGCAAATATCAAGAAACAGATCAGGACAGTAAGAAACAGTGTCATCAATGGAATCAAAGACTGCTAGACCCGTATCCTATGGAGCATCTTGCAGTGCTCTGTTACGGTTCTCAAACTCGGCTTGCTTGTAATCCCATTTTTTTTCTTTTGTTTTTTGTTTTTTGAAGGTCAGCTTCTATGGTTCTGAAAGGAGAAGGAGCAAAAGATAACATCATGATCAACCAAGGAAATAGGTGGTAATATACCGAATTTAAGAAAAAAACAAAAACAAAAAAAAAAAAAACAGGATAATCCATGATCACACGGTCTAGTAAGATATTGTCATTTGGCCCTGGGTTGGGGTGAAAGTCAGGGAAAGAACTATGTACAAATGTATGATATGATGTGGAGCAGGGTCTGAGGTACAACAGGGACCGATATAAGGGACAGGAACGTTAGAAGGCAGACGGAAGAAATTACTTCGTCGTGATGTATATATATATATATATATATATATATATATATATATATATATATATATATATATATATATATATATATATATATATATATCATATATAAGTCTGTTCATATCCACAATACAAACAGAATTAGAGAACAGGCCAATCAAAGCTCGTTGTAAACGTACAGTTACGCTCGCGTTCAAGTTAACAAACGCCAAACGCACCAACGTTTCCCAAACACTTTCAGTGAAAGTCAAACGTTTTGCAAACGCGTAGCAAACACTTTGCAAACACTTTTCAAATGCTTTACAAACACTTTGCCAAACGCTTTCAAACACTTTTCCAAATGCTTTCAATCACTTTGCCGAACACATTTGGTGAAAGCCGAACGTTTTCAAACACGTTTCCACACGCTTTCAAACACTTTACACTATGCGCCAAAGGAATGTGATACATGCACATGTACACTTGGTAATTTAATTCCAATGACATGTTTTTGTCACCTTTACCTGCTAATATTTACATTGTTACTGGTAATCAACAAAATAAAAACATGGTCATACCTAATTAAGGAAGAAAAAAAATATAGGTAGGGGAAAACAAATAATAAGCCTACTTTAAAAGGTTTAATACTTTATTTATTACAAAGTTACAGATCTTTCATTAGCAAAGTATACCCAGTCGCTATCATACTTTACCTGAGAGTGAAGTTCTTGAAAAAAGGCTAACTTTTAAAATTTCGAATGGCAATACAGAAACAGCTCAATTTATGTAATGCCTGGCTTACTAAGCCAAGCTAAAGGATTAGCTCCAGTGGAGTAAGCCAGACGATACTCCATTGGTCCTTGGAGTAAATATATATATATTTTAATTGAAAATTAGAAACTATTCTGGAGTAAAATTATAGGCAATAACATGATCAGATCATGAATCATGATCTGATCATGATATTGCCTATGGATGAAAGATGCAGTATTCATGACATCTTAAATGAAGAATTAAGTCTTTAATTAATTTTAGTTGAATTAGACATTTGGGTAAACGTATTTAGATCGTGTTTCATATAAATATATACAACCTATAATGCTGGATAAGTGCACATTTACATGTAGGTACATCATATATTACTGGACCTGTTGAAAATACGTTTGGAGAATCTTCATCATTTAAATGGAAGTGTTTGAAATGCATAGTTTTTGAATGCGTTTGTGAAAGTGTTTGAAATCGTTCGGGTAATTGTTCAACGCGTTTGGAAAGTGTTTGAACGTGTTTGGAGAAGTGTTCGGTAGCTTTGTGAAAGTGTTCAAACGTTTTGTAAAGGTGTTTGGGTTTTTTTCCCAAACGCTTTCCAAACACTTTCCAAAGACTTTCCAAACACATCCAAACGTTTTCAAACACAAGCAAAACACCAGCAAAACGCAAAAAAGCGTTTGGCTGTTAACTTTTAGCTCGGCGTAACTGTATATCCTTTAGGAGAGTCCTAGAGGGGAAGAGAAATTCTATACGTTGGACACTGTGGGACGTAAACGTACATTACGTGATGTATGTATCTGTGAACACACCTATCAATTGTATAAACTTTAATACAGACATGAGAAAACAAGTAAACAGTCACGCACCAGGTACAAAAGATAGCAATAATCATTTCCAGCATAACTCGGTAATAGCGTGTGAAGTCAACGTGTGAGGTTGACCCACATGTTTGAAACAACACGGATGCAAAAGGTTAAAAATATCTTTGCCTACTTACAGGTCCGTTTGTTACTAGGACTAACAAAACGTGAAACATGTGAGATTAAAAATAAGGGAAATTACCAAAGAAGAAAAACGAAAAAAGGAGACATACAGAACATAAAACAAACGAAAAACAAAAACAAAAACAAAATTAAAAAAAAAAACAACAACAACAACAAAGAAACAAACAAGTTTGGGGCTGATTGGGTGCAAGCCATGGTGGTAATTGTCTTGTCCATTTAAAAGTACAGAAATGGCTACACGAGTATTCAAGGGTCAGCAGCCATGCTTATGGTAACATTGGTCCCAACGCCACCGCATATGAATGCATACACTAATATTTGCGTTTCAAACCTTGTAAAATAGTGAAATAAATGAGATATGCGTCAAAAACATCATGAACGCTAATAATCATTGCGGTTAAGCTGATCGTGTTAGCTGGCACAGATTGCAAATTGACATGTCACATCCAAACGTATTTGATATCGTATGGGAGCAGGGTTGCAAGGGCAAACAGTGACGATTGAGGTGCCATTATGCGTGACAAATAGTTCGTATTGATACATGCAATTGCCTTCCGAACCGTATCGATATAATGACACAATTGCAATATGCCCCAAAAAACATTACACATCAACATAAAAGAGCGTAGACTGGTTTTGTAAGCTGGCAAAGAGACTTTTAAGATTGCAACAATGGTTTCGCTTGTATTGGACATGATCATTAAATGAATGAATGAATGGGTGAATATATTAATAACATTAAAAAAAATAAGAACCCCTACACATACAACATATTAGTATTAAGTAAAACCGTGAGGAGTCATATACAAAAAGACGGTTTCATATGGTAATCAACATATATAACTTATGTGGTGGAGACAGTGTAACTCAACTAAATGAACTCCGTATTATGAAGACACAAAGAATGTGTGGTCAAAATTAATGATTGCCTAGTAGTTCTTGGGTAAGGGAAACAGTATGTCACGTCGAGACGGTTGGGAAGCATTGAGCTGAAAGGCCCCACGGGCAATGCACAAACGAAGGTAATACAATAGTTCACGTTTACCGATGGGGGTGGGGGGCAGATTGTTACTATAGTCTTCATCGGGGAACAGTAACAAGCGCTACGGAAATGAATATGTCGAGAAACAAGATGTTGAATTAAAACGACAATACAGATTAGTTGCGGTAGAAAAGTTAACTTGCTGTACATAACTTGACACAACATTCATTTATTGCCCATATTGTGCAGGTAAAGGCCGGGGGGGGGGGGGGCTCACCTGTACAGCCAGTATTAACTACTGATTTTCCGGGTAACGCAGGCCAGGTCCAAGGTCACTCACTTGTCATGACGTTGTCTGTTGAGGCACGATCCCAGTATTGATCCAAGTCCTTTAAGCAATGGATCTCAACTTGTAGACCATCTCTGTTTCTACGTCACGGGTTTGTATCTCCTAAATATATGCATACATGTTATAACAAACATACAGGCGCTAAAGTGAGCTAAAACATGGTGTTATTTTGGTCCCTTTTCATCACATATTTTTTGCTTTTTTGGGATTCATATTTCGTGGCAAGAAAGGTAAAGTGCCAAACTTGATGAAAATGGCAAACCATTATTTTGCGTCAGTTCACGATTTGCCCTTACAGTTCAATCTCCTCTGCTACCTGAAAAAGAAGCACATAAAGAGAAACACGACTTTTCAAGAAAAAATATCGGCTTATAAAAAGGGGAGTTGACACGCTTACAGTCGAAAGACTTGTGAGCTTACCATAGTTTTTATTATTATTATTATCATCATCATCATCATCATCATCATCATCATCATCATCATCATCATCATCATCATTAGTATTTTATTATTCGTATTATTATTATTATTATCATTATTGTTATTATTGTTATTATTTTAGTGGCCATCTTACGCAAACACATCTGCGCCTAAGAGAAACAGTTGTAATATGTGTGGTAGGCCACTGTGTTGCAGAAACGGTTTTTGTTGACACCTTCCCCTGAACAGCCTAACTAAGGTGTTGTTCCAGCAGGATCTGTGCAGATGGCTACAAGACTTGGAATAGTACATACGCGTAATCCTAGAACATTCCAAGCCGTCTGTCAAATGTAGCATGATATTGCTGTCGGCATTATGCAAGTTGATGTATATGACTCATTTTACAGCATTTATTATTGTCCATGGCAGGCAAGAACCCTGAAAAGATAAATGGATTAAGTTCCAAAAATGTATTGCTTCTTTGCATGTAATAAGTTTCTTGTAGCGTCCAGTCTCGATGTTTTGACACATACTCCTCTGAAAAAAACTAACAGTTGAGTGGGAATACTGCCCTTGCTCACTTAAATGTGTCATTTTGACTTCCACTGCCTTTTATTCCTACTGCCATATTGGTATGTAGAAAATACACGAGCAAGCAGTCAAACTTGACTGTGCATGGGACAACTTAGGTAAGGGGCAAAGTACAACATGCAGAAAGGGCAGGGGGAAAATGTTGTACACCAAGGAATATTTTGGTCAGTTCCTACCACCCTTGTTACAAGTCATTCATAACATGTTACAATGACTATAATGCCATCACAACCAAGTCGGTCTGGACCTCGTTGATTATGTGGCACAATGGTAATGTCACATGTTATACCAATCACATCTAATCTGAACATATTAAGAATGTCACGCAGAGTAGTGAAAACATTAGTGTAATTAGACCTGTCCAAGTGTCCTTGTTGAGGATCATTAGGTCATCATATGCTTAAGATTATCAGGTTTGTGCTTATTCTTTTGATTGCTTTTGGTTTTTCGCCACGTCTCTTTTTATGTTAAGGCTTTCGCTGGACTTGAGGTTCACTTCGATTGGCATTTGGCAGTAAACCTGTGAGAAACGCTATAACATTGATTTCAGTTGTTGCAAGGGAGAGGCCCTTGGCCTGGAGATTTCAGGAATTAATTTTTGAACAGGCCTGTATAATGAATTAATGTTTTGTTTTCAGTTATCCAGAAATAAGTCTGACAAGTAGAAATGATAGAAAACTAAAATCAGTTAGAGGCCACTAAAAAGCCCTAAATGTACAACCATGAAGTAAACAAACACGAAAAAAATGCTTCACAGCAAGTCTGTTTTGGTGTCTTCAAAATGAATGAGAGCAGTTTGAAATTCTACACTTTGCCATTGTTTAACATCACCTAAATGTTGTGTATTAGGCTAACTTGTATAAATTAGAATGTTTAAACTTTGGTTCTTGGTTCATTGGGTGTGGCCATGTCACCAGCTCATTAAGTGAAGTTTGGATGGAACTAGCTATAATATAGATGGAAGCTATTCACAATTTTAATGTTTTGTAATTGCCTAATTTGTCTAAATCAAAACCTACAGCTTCGGTTTATGGTTCATTGGATTGTACCATGTCACATACCTACAAATTGAAGTGGAATGGCACATATGTGTATACTTGTTTTAAAAATATTTAAGATTTTAATTTTGTGTTTTCATCCTATTTGCTTAAAATGAAATTGTAAGAGTTTGAATGATTTTTCATTGGATGCGACTAAGTCAGAGACCGATGAATTGAAGATGGAATGGCACCCCTCTCTCTCTCTCTCTCTCTCTCTCTCTCTCTCTTTCTCTCTCTCTCTCTCTCTCTCTCTCTCTCTCTCTCTCTTTCTAGCTCTCTCTCTCTCTCTCTCTCTCTCTGTAATAGTTTTTTGAAGCTATTCAAGATTAAAATTTTGCATATTCACCCTATTTGTATAAATTCAAATCCTACGAATTTGGTTCATTTGATGCGGCTTTGCCACAAACGCATAAATTAAAGTTGGAATGTCATTTCGATCTATAATAAGTTTGGAAATATTCCACCTTTTTTTTTAAATTGTAACTTTACAAGTTTCATTTACTGTCCATTATATTGGCAGGTGTCACAAAACCAATATATGCCATTTAAATTTTATGTTTATCAGAAAACAAATAAATGCCCATTTAAATTTTGTGTCTCTCTGCAATAATTTGGAAGATATACAGTTTTCAAAATTTTAATTGCCCCTGATTTGCAAGATTCAAAACGTCATGACAATTCCCAAACAAGTGCACAATTTCACTTGTGAGTCGGGATACCATGGCATGTTTGGGGATTTTCGGAATAATAGTGGCTAACAAAAACTCCTTACAACTATGGTCGTAAAGAAAGAAAGAACGAAAGAAAGAAAGAAAGAAAGAAAGCAAGAAAGAAAGAAAGAAAGAAAGAAAGAAAGAAAGAAAGAAAGAAAGAAAGAAACGGAGAAAGAAGGAAAGAAAAAAGAAATCCTGGAAAACAGAATATCTGAGTTTGCTCACAGACATAATGAACAATCCAGCATGAGACTCAGCGATATAAAAAATCATGAAATGTGAGCCCTACCATACACATCTATCCTTCCCTGGTCTCGGAGCTGCGTGAGCAGCCAGCTCTCTAGGTATTTATACTAGCAAGGCCATGTCATTTGGCGATATCTATCCAATTTTTCTGACAGTATTTTATTAGTAAAAAAAAAAAAAAACAAAAAAAAAAAAAAAACAAAAACAAAACAAAAAAACAAAATAAAACAAAACAAACCAAAAAAAAACCCAAACCCCCCCCCCCCCCAAAAAAAAAAAAAAAAAAAAAAAAAAAAAAAAAAAAAAAAAACTTGATTGACACTTAACTAGGTATCCTTGGAGGGATGTCTAATAAAGTATCTATTGTCTGCAAATGTTAGTACATTTATGAGTTTGAATGTAAGCTGCAATATATTTGCAACAAAATGACTTTTCCACACAGGTCTAAAAGCTGAACGTGTTTTTGTTTCACATCTTGAAAGTTTGCCTTTGGAATGGAATGAAAAAATAATATCGGTCTTCAAACTAAACATATATTGCCCCTTGCTTCAAAATTTTAGTGGGGAAAAATTAAAGTATTATTTATCAAATTATCAATGACTTTTAAACATGATTTATCCCAGGTAGAAAATGTTGTACCAAGCATAATGTAGCTTGCATTCAACTCATAATGTTTAAGGCGATTTTATTTTGTGGCACTCCTCACTGACCAAATAGAGGACATGACTTCACACTGTTCTGACTGAGAGTTGTGATTTATATAGAATAACTTTTTTGTATCAATTTTAATTTTCAAAACCTACATCATTTTCGCAAAGGGTTTAATGTCATATACTAGAATTCATGGATTTTTACTTACAGGGGCAGCGGACTTTGCCTCATGCATGGTCCAGGCTCGAGCATGGGGAAATGATGATCCGATACCAGACCCCAACAAATATGGTTACCGTGACATTGGAGGGAAAAGATACGTTTCCACTTCGAAAACCAACACTAACCAGTTTATGTCAATAATATACTTGAATGTTACGCAGGCATCTTGCGTTGTATAAGAAGTGACACACTATGATACTTATTCTGCTCCCGGGTCTACAGCCCTTGCGAATTATTTGCAGCAACTGCCAAAAGGAGCATTTATTGTGGGTACGACGGCCGATGAAGATACATATATAAAGCTAGCGGGCAACTGAGTAGATTTGGATTGCAGTTTCCAACAAAAAATGTTTATGATGACAAAACGTGGTACAGATCGTCAATCGTGTTTGTAGCCAGAAAAGAATATCCTTGCCAGGCGGTTCAATTTACAAAGTACCGATTCCAGGGACCAGTGATGCTGAACGTGTCTCTCCTTAATGGTGACCACATTTTTGGGCAAATATCTTTTGTCCACTTGCACATGTAGTTTTGTGATTTTAGTTCCCGTTGTTGCTCTCGTGCTTTAACTAAGAATTTTATTTTTTTCTTGAATGACAGAAACGAAAATTCATACGAAAAAATACTGAGTAGTTTGAAAAGCGATTCACTCGCTGTGCAATCAGTGCAATAGCGATTCTTAAGACTTTTGATCATGCCGTGGTCCTGTTTGGAAATTTGTAATGCTTTAGTGCGGTACTTTAAGATCCGTGTGATTAAGAGGTATGTTACTATGTGGCCTTGAAGCAATCCACCAAATTTAGAATGTTGACACTTCCCAAGTTAATAATCCCATGTAAATGATTATTCAGTATTAAAATGTTTTAGATGTTTGACCTGCAAGTGTATCTTAGTATTTAGTCGACACGTTAATTTCGCGATATCTTCAAAGAGGTACAAGTGGGGTTAATTGAAGATATATTGAGAATATATACATTCAATTTAGTTATCTGTATTAGATGTGTAAATACATGACTGTACTTGCACCTTGTGACCGTATAAGCACGCATCTCAACATATTCACGTTGGCTTGTAATAAGAAGCAATTTGACACTCTGTGAATATCAGCAGCTCCGTTGAAAACAGTCGGATAGGTCTGATCAAAAGTCACTTAATGCACAGACACAAGTAACTTAGTGCACGTTTCTTTCAGTTTATATAGAACTATACAATGATCAAAGTAGAAACTATGGAATGATCTGTTCTGGATGTGACATAGGGTTTCTTTCTTTCTTTCTTTCTTTCTTTCTTTCTTTCTTTCTTTCTTTCTTTCTTTCTTTCTTTCTTTCTTTCTTTCTTTCTTTCTTTATTTATTTATTTATTTATTTATTTATTTATTTATTCATTCATTCATTCATTCATTCATTCATTCATTCATTCATTTATTTATTTATTTAGTTATTTATTTAGTTATTTATTTGTTTGTTTGTTTGTTTGTTTCAATATTTATTTATTTATTTATTTATTTATTTATTTATCTATTCATTTATTTATTTATTTATTTATTTATTTATTTATTTATTTATTTATTTATTTATTTATTTATTTATTTCAAAGGAATCATCTGACGTAAATAAAAGGTAAAACATTAAGATAAACCTCCGTCCAAGGCCAGAGCATCACATACATCTATGCCTGTAACTCTTGAATCATGAACTTATTAAACCTTTTGCCTTTTTTGTTGCCAAAATTCAAATAATTGTCAGCAATGGCAGCCGTAGCTTGCATCGTTATTGTACATACAACAATTTACAGTTAATGAAGAGTAAACCCGCAGAAGATATATGCAGCAAGCATTTCTTCATCCAAAAAATGCATTTCTGCACACATTGGGAAAATAACCTACCCGCCTGAAATAAGGGATGATCAGGTTGCCAAGTTTTAGATCATTAGGTTCATTGTGGTTTGTATCTGTTGAGCAAGTGACTGTGAAGTCAGTTGCCATTTAATGCAATCCCACACCCTGCGTTTGTACTCACTTTGGTTATCCAATTCACTAGAAACGCCATTAAAGGCCATTCAAAAATCTTGGTTTTATAGTTTCATTAACTCAGTAATGGCCCTCCAAATTAGAGATCCAAACGTGTGTACAACACCAGGCAGCTAGCAAATAAAAGAAGCAGGTAACACACTGTGTTTGCTTTTTGTGGGACAGATATGTTAACCACTCAACTACGTACTTCATATACCACAAAATAAACTTGTCAGTCAATGGTTTGCAGCTGGGCAGTGGATATAGCTGACACCTAGGAAGCTGTATTTCTGGAGGTAAATGAATATATAACATCGGCCCGTTATGGTGCACATGATGATGCATATTATGCAAGAAAAGTTCAATCCTGGCTGACTATTTTTTGCATGTTCACTGCCTGACTGATCACTTTTATGCTACTTCATGTATGGTATCCGCCCCACACCCCACCAAAATATAAAATAATAATAATAATAATAATAATAATAATAATAATAATAATAATAATAATAATAATAATAATAATAATAATAATAATAATAATAATAATAATAATAATAATAATAATAATAATAATAAAAATCCCAGTAAAGTACCTTGATATTGTAATACCAAAATTTTGGGCTCCTGGGTATTTAATTTTAACACCCGATAAGACTCTTCAATTTGTTCAATTTCTTCGGCATGATCATTTTTCATTTCCATGAAAAACAAACCAAAACAAACAAATGTTGACCGTAAGCTTCAATATATTCACTTGTCATTTAAAAAAGGCAAAGCTTATATTCAATTAATCGTTTTTCGCTAACTATTTCAGTGAACAATGTGTGTTGCTGGACATTGGGAGTCTTCAAAAAATTACAGACAAGTTTAAATATTAAACAGGTGGATGCCAGTTTTCCAGCGGATAGCTCCCTTCGCTGAGCCTCAAAGTGCCTGAACAAATGGGAGTGCTTGTACTTTTCGTGGGAAAAAAGAACAAGAAACTGTGTGCTCATCAACAAAGCCACTTTTCCAGCAGGAGCCCTCGATGAAGGAACCAAAGCATTCAAGATATTGACAAGACAGTGATACGCATTACCCCTTGTCATGTTATATGACATTAAACTGTACAGCATTATGAACATTTCATCTGAGTTGCACGTGCACTTTGTGTCCGCACTAAGACTTTAAGTGTGAACAACCTTGGCCCAAATGGACGCCAGATATGATGACGGCTTCGCTTGTTGCAGAAATTGTGAGAATGAGGAGTTTAGAACAACTGTTGGACTGAACACTGTATGACAGATATGGGCTTCAATATCCGATTTATGGCTCATATATTATTACTTTGTCAAGTTGTGTGCCTTTTTGGACATAATCACAAGGTTTTGTATGGCAGGAGTATTGCGAGACAACTGACTTGGTTTTGGCACGAGAAAGACCATATCATAGTCTAACATAGCTCGCTGTGTGCCATAAAACAAGAGCTAGAAACGTATCTCATTTTTATATCATTATAGAATCAAGCACTTCGCCTACTTTGCTCATAGAACCTACCGTTATAGAGGCAGCAGACACTGTTGTGTTCAAGGCTTATGCAGAACGAAGTATTTAATCTGTGACAGACTGCATGTGTGTGAGTATGTTTTGCACATGGCCAAGCTTAGTCAAGAAATGTCGTGTAACGTGGGTACCTTGGTACCAATTCGGTCACGTATTAATAAACTGTTGTATTTTGTATACCTGTACCAAACTTGAGTGCAATTTGTGCATTTAATAACTAATTAAACATGATTTTTGCTTGCCCGTGATGTGTGGAGATTGTCATAGACATTACCATTGGCACTATAAGTCTCACACCTGCACGCACTTTAATTCACTCGTATTTATCATATTTAGTTCATGCAGCGGTTATTTTCCTTTTTACTTCTGTTAAACTGGTTATCATTTTAAATTGGCAATTTCAACCACATGACCAGCAAAAGTTGCGGCTCAGGCAGAGGGAAAGCTTATGCACTTTTTAAAGTTTCGATATGTCGCCATCTGGTGCACAAGATGTGAAACTGCCACTCAGCTTATGTTGGAGAATTGAGAACAGAATCGTTTAACCTCATTCTGAAGTTTAATGAAAAACTGGTAAAGTTACTTGTGAGCCACTACTTATTCAAAAAGAGCAAAGGAATTGTAGATATAAACGTCTGATGAAAAATATGCTGGTTTTATGGATGTTTTAAGACTTTAAGTATAGGCTGGTATTATCGGCAACTGGAGTGGGCCGGTTTACAGTGGGCAGTGACCATTTAAAACCAGCTATCATGAAGCCATAAAAACTTCTTGCCCTCTTTATGTAAATAACGCACATCAAAAGGAAATATGTTTTGCTCACAAAGTGCATATTAACTTTTGTGAATAAAGGTACCGCCCACTATGGACATGGTAAACAAAAACGGGATGCACTAGTTGTGAATGAAGGTATACGGTGATGACTCTGATGACCACAGGAATGGACCTACAATATTTTGTAATTGTATCTCTCTTGATCCAAGGTGGCCCATGTGTTGGCGGACAAGCCGTCCTTGACATGGGGTCATCCTGACAGTTGTATGTATCTAATTTTTCCTCCCAAAACGTGTCAATAAGTGTTTTTCCCATTTTTTTTTACTTGTTAGCTAACACTTTTTCACAGGTTGTGATAAATCGTGATGGGCATGTACCTGTGGAAAAATAAATGACTCATTAGGTGTTGATGATGCAGAACTCTCTCTCTCTTTCTCTTTCTCTCTCTCTCTCTCTCTCTCTCTATCTCTCTCTTTCTCTCTCTCTCTCTCTCTCTCTCTCTCTCTCTCTCTCTCTCTCTCTCTCTCTCTCTCTCTCTCTCTCTCTCTCTATATATATATATATATATATTATTTTAGCTGCTTTTCGGTTGATACATTCATCCCTATTTATTCCGGTATAAGTCCATTTAGGCATGCAAGGTAATAGACATTTTTGACTTCTTATCTAAATCTCAACAGGAAGCACTTGGAATGTGGGAAGTATGTATC